>VZQC01005471.1:25433-151641 GCA_009823505.1 Rhizomys pruinosus | reverse complement strand
CTGAACAGACTGGAGTCCAAAATGACAACTCCAAAGAAATTAGACTGTTTTCTTCTCACCCACTTGTGCCCCTTTCCCAAAGCCCAGGGAACAAACTGCGGAAGAGGAGGCATGGTAGATTGTAAGGGCTGCAGAGAGATAGGGGTGAATCGTGAGACTACAGGAATATAGTCTGGACTCCTAACTGATCAACATGCCTGTGCATACAAGCTTCTCCAACTGGACTATGGGAACCCTGGGTTGTTCAAATTTTATTTGGACATAGATACTTGTAAAATGCACCAATTACTTAATTGTATGACATACTGAGTAACATCAATGTTATCTGCAAACAACTGTGTCATTATATTGTAGAATCCCTTAAAAATAAAAAATAAAAAATAAAGACCCTATTGCTGAAGATACAATACATACTTTGATCACACATCATAGAGAATTCAAGCTGAAACTGAACTGGATACTTCCTTCCTGCTGGCTAGCCTTCTGTGTTGGAGGGTCTATACAGACTACTGGGGGGAGCAAGCCATCAATAGCCTTACCCCACTGTGAACGCTCCAGGTTACAACACTAAGCTGCCGAGCAAGGTGTGCCTGCCGGTACAGCAGTGGATAATTACGATGGGAGTAGTCAACCACATTCTGATTAGATTTGAGGCCTGGTCCACAGACAGAACTCATGTCTGGTATGGTAAACCTACTCAAGAATTCATGGACATATGCAAGGAACCTATGACAATTGTTTTGCTAAATGGACATGCTAAACGGCATTCTTTTTTTTTTTTTTTTAGGGGGGGAGGTGTTGTTGTTTGGTTGTTTTCATTTTGTTTTGTTTTGTTTTGAGACATAGTCTGACCTGGAAATGCTACGTAGACCAAGCTGGCTTTGAACTCATTGACATCCACTTGCCTATGCTCCCTGAGTGCTAGGCGTGAGCCCCCATGCCTGGCTGCCAAACTGACTTCTAATATTCATGTTTGGATCCATAGAATAGTGCTGTTTTCAGCCTTTTATCAAAGAAACTTCTTATTGCAGTGGAGTTGGTGGAGTTAATGGAGGAATTCAATTGGTCAAAGTGCTGATAAGGAACATGGAATGGCAGAGTGCTTGACCCTAAATGGGGATATCTATATCATCCCCTCCCAGGCTCAGGGATCATTGTAGAATGGGGGCAGAATGTACAAGACAGAGGATGGGGAGATGTGCAGTAAAAAGGCATCTTCTGGACATGACGTGGAAGATTGGAACAGTCGCTTCAGAACAAGATTTGGCTTTCTGTTGTGAAAGTTACAGTTGGTCACTGGGTACCACAGTGAGAGCTGGGCTGGCAGCTCGGCGCACTATTGGACAGTAGACTGATGGCTAACAGTCTCATAGCGAATATTTCAAAATAGAAGAGGGATTCAAAAATTATTCATAAAATTTATAATCATCATGTTTAATTACACATAATAATTAAACATATTTGAGTTGTTCAGTGTCCATTACAGTGTTAGTGATCAGATCAGATTAACTAATATTTATCATTTCAGTTTTGTAGCATTTCTTTATTGTCGATATCATTCAAAATCCTCTCTACCAGCTATTTTGTAATGATGGTTGTTGGCAACCATCATTATGGCAGTATACTACAGAATATTAGAAGTTATTCTTCCTACCCAGTTATAGCCCTGACTTACAAACCATACCCAAAACAAAAGATTTTCAATGTTGCTATCATGAAAATAAATACTCTAAATAGCCTGAATTTTATCATTACAAAATACATGTTTTAAAATATCACATTGTGACTGATGAATATTTGCAATTATTATGTATCAATTAAACATAAGGGCTGAAGAGATGTCTCCGTAGTCAAGAGCACTGACTGCTCTTCTAGGCCATCCCTGTTTGGTTCCCAGCACCCACATAGCAGCTAACAACCATATATAACTCCAGTTCAAGGACATCAAATGCCCTCTTCTAGCCTCTGAAGGCACTACACAAATGTGGTGCACTTACATGCAGACAAAGCACTCATACACATAAAAACAAATGAATAAATTATTAAAAATTTAAGTTATATGTAAGTTTAGCATGTGGTCCAGAAACTTCATACTTAGACAACCTAAATTGAGAGGAAGAAAGGCATAGAAACACAAAAACATTAACTTTTGCAAAGGGAGATGACACAGACATCCATCATCTGTTGAATGCATGAGCAAACATTGGCACACCCATGCAATGCAGTATTGTTCAGCAGCTAAGGAACAACATGCTGACCTATGCTACATTGTAGCAAATGATAAAAGCCAGGAATTAGACCATCCATAGGAAGATTTCTTTATGTTGAAGACTCAGCAAAAGGCAAACCTATAAAGATAGGGCTGGGATGAGAGTAGACATTTTCTACAAATAGATACAAGGATCATTCTGCCCAGTGCTGATGAAAATGTAAAACTGGATGGTAAAATTAATAGAATTATACACCAAATGAGGAAAGTTTATGGTATGGAAATTATACTGACAATATCTGTTTTGAAAAAATAATTGTTGAATCAATTCCTACATTTACCCAAACATCTGCACCAATTTTCAACTGATCCAACAATCAATTCTACAGCCTGCAGTTAGGCAGCCTACTCCTGTGGGCATACCACACTGGGGGCTTATTTCTTTGA
This sequence comes from Rhizomys pruinosus, assembly GCA_009823505.1. Classification (NCBI taxonomy): domain Eukaryota; kingdom Metazoa; phylum Chordata; class Mammalia; order Rodentia; family Spalacidae; genus Rhizomys; species Rhizomys pruinosus. The sequence goes on along the minus strand of VZQC01005471.1, from coordinate 148,985 downwards.
ATTGAGTTTTGCATGTCAACCATCCGGGGCAGATTAATTCATTTTCCTATATTTTTTTGTAATCCATTTTCTCTAAACTTGCCCTAGAACTTAAAAATAGTGGTTTGTGCCTCTGCTACTGGAAATGCAGGGAATACTTGAGAACAGAGGAGGTAAGATGTGAGGGGCACTCGGATCCTAAGAGCCTTCTGGTGAGAAAGTTACTGAGGTGGTAAGGATATGGGTTCATAAGTCATGTTTGTACTAAAGTCAGTTCTTGCTCAATTATTGAATCATTTACCTTAAAAATTCCTTAAAAAAACCAAAACAATGTTGTTGCTATAAACAGTATTTTGTTTATTCTGGAGTAGTAGGGCTAGGAAAGAAGGGCTTTCAGCTAGCTAAGGCGGCAAAAGGGGCCCACATGTGCTGAGCAGGCCAAGGGACCAGGCAGCTGCTGGTCAGGCTGCAGGGAAGATGGAGAAGGTCCCCACGGCAAGTGACAGGAAAGGATCAACCTTCAGATGAATGACTCTGTGTTTTTACATCTTCCAGTGCCTAAGGCAAAAGGGCTGGTTGACCAGTGCTAAGGCCCACTGTTTACTGGAAGGCAGAGTTCACAAGCCCGAGAGAGTCCAAAGGACTGGCCCAAACTGACCAAATACACCCAGAAAGCAGATAGAAACAAATGCCAGATTCCACCAAGGAGGAAAGGGCAGCAGAGATGTGGAAAGTCTAAGTTAGCTCAACAATCTGTCCGATGTAAGTAAACTCTCAGTGAGAGCAGGCTCCCAATGCGAGTCCGGAAGCTTGCTACCCAGACTTCACACTGACTTCAGGGAGGTAAGGCGTCCAGGCTCCATCAATGTCCATCAAGCCTACAGCAAATCCAGACTCAGCTAACTCATCCAACACATCCAAAACTCAACCAAAAAAAACTAGATCATACATTAAAATATTTTCCCAATCTCTAGAAGCAAAAGGAATCCCTCATTTCAAGAGCCAGGGATGAAAATCATGAAGAAAAATCCATATGTACCACTGCATAAACACAAAAGTATCTGATAGTGGGTTGGGGATGTGGCTCCATTGGTACAATACTTGCCTCGAATGCTCAAAGTCTTGGGAACCCAGTGCTGAATAAACCAGAACTCTCAACGCTTCTGGGATGGGGGCAGGAGGAGCAGAAGTTCAAAGGTCATCCTTGGCTACACAGTGAGCTCAAGGCCAGCGCGGATGACATGAGACCATGAGTCAAAATAGTGTGAATATTATCAGAAATTAATCATGTAGAAAAATATTTCAAATAAATAAAGATTTGCCGGGCGTGGTGGCGCACGCCTTTAATCCTAGCACTTGGGAGGCAGAGGCAGGAGGATCTTTGTGAGTTCAAGGCCAGCCTGGTCTACAGAGTGAGTTCCAGGACAGCTGGGGGGCTACAGGGAGATCCTGTCTCAAAAAGCAAAAAAAAAAAAAAAAAAAAAAAGAAAAGAAAAAGAAAGTTCACAAGTTGATAGTAACAAAGCAAATGCAAAACCAGAACTCAGACACACATGCAATCATGTTGACAATATGAATTAGCTTATAAGGTTTCTCAAACTGTGTCTCTAACACAGTTTATTCTAAACACAGAGAAAGCTGTTTGTCCAAAAACGTTACCCATGTTATTAGAACAGAAAAAGATATACAATGGCAGAAACCCAAAATAGAAACATGGGGTCAGGTGATATTTCTTAAATATATCTGTATATGTAGGTAAACATAGACTACAAACTGTACTTATATCCTGATTGCAAAGGAAATTGCTAGGCAAAAAAAAAAAATAGAAATTGAATCAAGGAAATACAATAGTGAGTACATTAGCACAGTGGGTACTAACAGCTGTAGCAAATGTGAAATCATACTTCCAAGGAAAATAATCTATATTCACATCCTGAGATTTAGCTCTCAATTTACCATTTGTGGTCCAGTAAAGAGATGTTGGGTTCTCATCGGTACCTTGATGTCCGCCATGATTCCTTTAGGTAAATGTTTGACAAACAAAGCAGCCCTCATAACTAGACTCACATTTTGATAAGCTTCATTTCTCAGGAAAGTCATTCCTAGCAGAGAACCGGGGCAGTGCCACTAAAGAACTGTGCCCTTGGAGGACACAGCCAGGCCCACGGCTTCTAAAATATGGCAATGGTCATTCCTCCTCCGATGCAGCCAGAAGGGGTTCTTGCCTAAACAGAGCCCAGGCATGGACCAGGGATGCCCCAGCAAAGGGTTAGACCTCTTCACCAGCCACAAAAACCCTGTCACAAAGTGTGCAATGGGGGCTGCGGAACTGGATTATCCTTAGGCCTAGTCGACCTGTTTATTAACTCAATGTATCTGTCTGAGTCCTTTGATGACCAGAGGTATAGGTTAAAAAACAAAAACAAAGGCCAGGTGTGGTGGTACATGCCTTTAATCCCAACACTCAGGAGGCAGAGGCAGGCAGATCTCTGTGAGTTCAAGGCCAGCCTGGTCTGCAGAGTGAGTTCCAGGCCAGCAGGGACTAAAGGGAGACCCTATCTCAAAAACGCCCCCCAAAATAAAAATAAACAAACAAATAAATAAATAAATAAATAAATAAATAAATAAATAAGCCACCTATGGTAGCACTCACACCTTTAATCCTGGTGCCCGGGAGGCAGAGGCCGATGGATCTCTGTGAGTTCAAGAACATCCTGGTCTACAGAGTGAGTTCCAGGACAGCTGGGGCTACAAGGAGACCCTGTCTCAAAAAGACCAAAAAAAAAAGTCTAGTGCATAAGAACTAGAGGAGGGAGTGAGTCAATAAAGTAAATCAGGCAAGAGCAACTATTATGGAAACATGTCCAAAATACTGCGAGTATTGAAATCATTCTTCTACAAGATGGAGAGAGGGAGCTTTGTCATCTGTTGCATCAGTAAGAATGTGTCTGATGTAAGGAATGAAGGGAACCCAGAGCTTTGAGCATATGTTTGCAGACGGGGCTGAGGCTGGGGTAGCTGGAGATAAGGCCAAAGAAGGTTCCCCAGTTCCAGACTCTAAACAGCCTAGTGGCTCTTGCAAAGGTGTCTGGACTTTATCCTAAAGGCAGTAAGCAGACATATGTTTTTTTTTTATTATTTATTTTTGTATGTGTATGAATGTATTGTCTGCATGCAGGTCTGTGCACCCGTGTCGTGCAATGCCGCGGAGGTCAGAAGAGGGTCTCGGATTCCCCTGGAACTGGAGTTCTCCTGGAATTGGAGTTACAGACGGTTCTTAGACGCCATGTGGGTGCTGGGGATCGAACCCGGGTCCTCTGCAAGAGCGTCGGTGCTCTTAACCGCTAGGCTATCTCTCCAGCCCCAGACATATGTTTTAAAAATATAATTCTGATTTTCTCATTCAGCAGGTATTTATCAAGCACCTACTTTGTGCAAGTACCATGTACGGATGCATCTACATCAGTGCCCTGAACAGTCCCTCTGCTCTTATCATGCAAAACTAGACCAACATAAATGTTATGGGCTAGAAAAGGTCAAATACATGTTAATAAAGTTTAAAATGGCAAAGCTCAAGAATCTGCAGCAGCTTCCACCGGTTCTGAGACAAGGTCATCCACAGGCTTCTACTTGGAAATGAGAGCAGTCAAGCAGCATTCAGCATCACTGTGGTCATGTAATTCTAAATACCAATTTAAATGAGCAAATACCGATGATGAATCAATCACATATAAAGATATTAATAGTAAAATTCAGAGTTTATATTAGATCAAATTAACACAGAAGTATCACTTTACCTCCTAGGTAATTCTAGGGCCTAAATATAAAAAGCAGGCTCCAGAGGGAACATTTCCAGATTGGCATGAAGAAATAGTTCCTGCCTGGAATGAAGTACGTGAAACTCCAGCAACCCACACGGCAGGCGGCATTCTCTCAGAAGCATCCCCTACCCAGTGTCACAGGTCAGGAACGCAGGGAACCAGAGAAGAGTGGGTGGAGTTGGGGGAGAAGATCGAGAAAAATAAAGTCGCAGTGAGGGTCACATGGCAAAACCCACTTCCCTCTGTGTACAAATCTAAAAAATAAACTCATTTTAAAAAGCATCTAGGCCGAGAGAGGCATTTTACTAATACAGAGTTGAGAGCTTTGAACTTGGTTATTAAAAGCTAAAATAGGAGAATGGGATGGCTCAGCAGCTTGGCGGGTAAAGTGTTTGCCGTGCAGCATGAGTACCTGAGAACCTAAGTTTAGATGTGTAGCACCCACGTTATGCTACCACCACGTTAAGCTGGAAGTAGCACCACGTTATGCTACCCCAGCACGGGTGGGGGGGGTGGCAGAACAGGGCAGAGGCTCAGCCAGGCTAGCAGAAACGGGAGACCCCAGGTGTCATGAGAGACCCTCATCTCACAAACTAGGCCGAACACAACACAGGAAGACATCTGACCTTGATCTCTGGCCTCTACATGCACGCCCACAATCACATGTACCTAGAGCCACAGATATACGCACATACATCACAAATACATATGGTCATACATGCATACACCACAAACACACACCACACACCTATATACATACATACACAGGGAGATACACACATACACCATACATGCATACATCACAAACACACAAACATACCTTATATGGAAATGTATCACAAACACCCACATATACACATACACCCATACACAGACATGCATGCATACGCCACAAACACACACTTGTACACATAGGAAAACCAGAGTCTCCATACTATAAATAATGTTCTGACAAGGAACTGGGTGCTGCTTCTAAGCTCTGTTAGAAGAAGAAACTAGAAAGCCAAGAAATGGAAAGGCAAGATGACCAAAAGTCACACTAAGCAGTCTTGCCTCTTGGTGTGGCATGTTAAGAAGTCCTGGTCCGTTTGATTAACTCAATAAGCACACAAAACACTTTGTATTAAAACATAATGGCTTCACCTCCTCCAAGCTCCACTTCCCAGGTCAACTGTCTCCGTCCCAGTGGGCCACCTGCAGTTTCCTTGGGAAAGTTAAGGTGCTCTTCAAGGTCTTATACTTTCTTCTAAGTTATTTTGTTTTCATCAAGTTTTACAAAGCCTTCTTAGTTCTATAAATCCCAGTTTTCTGCTCCTTTATTTTCCATTTTTATTATTATTATCCGTTAAAAATAAGCTAAAAAGGGCTGGAGATATGGCTCAGTGGTTAAAAGCACTGGAAGCACAATGAGGATACACTTATATACAGACACTCACACATATAAATTTTTTTAATGATTAATTAAAAATCAATAAAAACAAGATAAACCTTTTCTTGATCTTTCACCTGATTTAAACTTCCCCTCTCACTCTCATCCTACCTTGCACCTGCCACAGCAATAAGACATTTATACATATATACATATTTATATACATATATACACATATACATATTTATATACATATATACACATATACATATTTATATACATATATACATATTTATATACATATATACACATATACATATATACACATATACATATTTATATACATATATACATATTTATATACATATATACATATTTATATATACATACACATATACATATATACACATATACATATTTATATACATATATACATATTTATATACATATATACATATTAATATGCATATATACACATATACATATATACACATATACATATTTATATACATATATACATATTTATATACATATATACATATTAATATGCATATATACACATATACATATATACACATATACATATTTATATACATATATACATATTTATATACATATATACATATTAATATGCATATATACACATATACATATATACACATATACATATTTATATACATATATACATATTTATATACATATATACATATTAATATGCATATATACACATATACATATATACACATATACATATTTATATACATATATACATATTTATATACATATATACATATTAATATGCATATATACACATATACATATATACACATATACATATTTATATACATATATACATATTTATATACATATATACATATTAATATGCATATATACACATATACATATATACACATATACATATTTATATACATATATACATATTTATATACATATATACATATTAATATGCATATATATACATATACACATATTTATATACACATATATATCTCACCTTTGACTGTCCCCCTCACAGCCCACATGGGTTTCTCTCAATAAACAACGAGCTTGGAAACGTGTTATTGGCATACCCTAATTAAGGCTTGATGGAAGATGAGTAAGCAAAGGCAGAAACTAACATGAATTTCCAGCTTCAAATGACACCATCCATTCACCAATTCATCCAACAAAAGTTTTCCCAGGAACCTGTTGCATGTTACCACAGTGGAAGCCAAGAATACAATAGAGACCAGGAGCACAGCACAGCGGGGAAGGTCCCTGACCTCTGGATGTTTGATGGCCTAAGGGCCTAAGGTCTGCACACAGAGAAGGCAAACAAGGGACCTTGCCTCAAGCTCAGCCATTTTCCCCTTCCCTTCCTAGATGGAACTCTCACTTCCTTCTTCACCATCTGTCCAATAGCAATTCACTCAAAAGTCAGAATTCTCAGGCAATTTTTAAACCTCAGCCTTTTTTTTTCTGATGCCCAGCATCAACTGGGCTATAAATCTGTCATATACTACTAGTAGTCCAGGCCTCTCCAAGTTCTAACCCGAGCCGTCTAGCCAAGACAGAGATTCCCAAAAATGCTTTCATCATATCCCAGCTGGAAACTCTTAATTCATTATTTTCAGTCCTCGCCAGTGCCTCCTCTGAGGACTCCGAGTACAGGAATAACTAGGTCACGATCATGTTCTCAAGATCCTGAAGCCCTAATTACAATTCCCCCATGATAAAAGAATCTGCGCACGAATTCATGTGAACCAAGGTCTCTCCATTCTCAAGCCAAATAATATTTTCTCTTGTGTAACTTGAGTCAGAAACTTGGTTCTCAAAACAAAAAGGCATTTTAAGTTTATGAAGCACTGATTAACTCCATGGGGGTGGGCCTTTAAATGTCTCCTACCACTTTCCTGGCCCCTTCATTTAGAATTCTTCCCTTCAGCTTTCTCCACTGTCATATTCCGTGGCATTTTCACAGTGAGGTATAGTCAGGAAGCTGGCAGATTCGTCTCTTAAATAAACAAGGCTTGGTTTTTCTTGAACGAAGAGGCCTGAGAATGCTCATCACAACTGGTCAACACTGCCATCTCTATTTCCATAGTTCTTGTGTGGGGGCAATTCTCCATAAAACTAGTTGAGACAGGGTAGGAAATGAGCAGGCTGGGGAAAAGAAGCATTCTGCTTTGCAGCCCCTTCCCATGGGGGCTCAGGGATACCATCGTTAAGGTTTATTTATTTATTTATTTATTTATTTATTTATTATTGTCTTTTTTGCGACAGGGTCTCCCTTTAGTCCCAGCTGGCCTGGAGCTCACTATGTAGACCAAGGCTGGCCTTGAACTCACAGAGATCCCCCTGCCTCTGTCTCTGGGGGGTGCTGGAATTAAAGGCACGCACCACCACACCGGCAATGTGTATATATTTAACACATCTCTTACTATAAAAGCAGTCTTCAGTTGGCACTGATTGATTTATGCAGCTTAAGAATCCAAAAGGAGGGGCTGGAGAGATGGCCTAGCGGTTAAGAGCGCCAACTGCTCTTGCAGAGGACCCGGGTTCGATCCCCAGCACCCACATGGCGGCTAAGAACCATCTGTAACTCCAATTCCAAGAGAACTCCAGTTCCAGGGGAATCCAACACCCTCTTCTGACCTCTGCAGCACTGCACGACATGGGTGCACAAACCTACATGCAGACAGTACATTCATACACATATGTTCAGAGAGAGAAGTAAACAGCTGAACTGTTGGGATGGTAGGTTCACTGCTAATGTTACTTTCAAGCTAGGAAGCAACAGTGCAAACTGGGCCCTGGAGCCGGTCTGCACTGTGATGGCCTTCTATCAGTCCAGCAGTGTCCACTGTAGGACATGTGCTCTACTGTGATGACCTTCTATCAGTCCAGCAGTGTCCACTGTGGGACATGTGCTCTACTGTGATGACCTTCTATCAGTCCAGCAGTGTCCACTGTAGGACATGTGCTCTACTGTAATGACCTTCTATCAGTCCAGCAGTGTCCACTGTGGGACATGTGCTCTACTGTGACAGCCTTCTATCAGTCCAGCAGTGTCCACTGTAGGACATGTGCTCTACAAAGCACATCTTAGGATTATTTTGCAGTTAAAAATCTCAACTATGACAATGCATCTCTAGCTTGTTGAGGCTTGTAGACACATTCAGAGCCTGGCAAGCAGTGGGGTACATGGCTTTGGAGTGAGAGCATGCAGGGAAAATGTCAACAGAGAACCAAGAGTCTGAGGAAGAACTGTGTCGTGATGGTGATATGAATGCAACAATCACAGCAGAGAATAACAAGTTCTTCTTAAATGCTTGAACTTGAGAATTTCTGAGCCCAAAACAACTTTTAAAAATACTATTCCTGGCTGGAGAGATGGCCTAACGGTTAAGAGCACCGACCACTCTTGCAGAGGACCCAGGTTCGATCCCCAGCACCCACCTGGCGGCAGAGAACTGTCTGAAACTCCAATTCCAGGAGAACTCCAGTTCCAGGGGAATCCAACGCCCTCTTCTGACCTCCGCGGCATTGCACAACACGGGTGCACAAACTTTCATGCAGACAGTACATTCATACACATACAGAAATAAATAAAATTAATTAAAAATTGTTTAAATTAAAATAATAAAAATACTATTCCAAGCATATTTTGAAATCATTCTACATGAAGCAAGAAAATTGTATGATTTTAATAATAACAATAATGCTGTCTTTTTATACTGGGATTTCAAACACAGTTGCACATGTATTTACAAATAACTAAGGAGGAAAATTTGAAAGGCTCATTTTTTTATATTCTGCAAAGTCTTTAGTCCCCAAAAGCAGCTTTCTGAAATCCACAGCACCTGGAACAGGATCAGGCTTCTGAAGAACAGCAGTAAGAGCGCTTGTGGCAACTTCCCTTCGCCATGGAGGAGTTCTTTCACTAACCTGAGGCTTATCTCAGTCCATCGTGATCTGAGGGAGAAAGGAACCTTCTGGTCCCTCTTTTCACATGTCACAGTGGGAAGCCAAGTCACAGATCAGGCTTCTTCAGGCTCCTATGTCCTGGGACATGCTCTTAGTAAGTTCTTCTTACATGTTAGCAAGCCTAGGCACATTTGATTTCAGTCACTTAAATTATTCTCAGTGTGGAAGGGCATATAACTTTTTAGCAACCATCAGGTCTAATGGAGTTGTCATCAACATTAAGCTTAAAAAGTTACAAAAAAGGAGTCTATTCAAAAGTAGCTCTTCTAAAACCTGAAAGTTCTATATACTGGTAAATATTATTCTTTTTTTATTTTTTGTCTTTTTGAGACAGGGTCTCCATTTAGTCCCAACTGGCCTGGAGCTCACTATGTAGACCAGGCGGGCCTTGAACTCACAGAGATCCACCTGAGTCTGCCTCCCAAGTGCTAGAATTAAAGGCATGCACCACCACGTCTAGCTGGTAAATGTTATTCTTTGTGTGTGTGTGTGTGTGTGTGTGTTTTCAAGACAGGGTCTCTCTGTAGCCCCAGCTGTCCTGAAACTCGCTCTGTAGACCAGGCTGGCCTTGAACTCACAGAGATCCACCTGCCTCTGCCTCCCAAGGTGTGCGCCACCACGCCCATCAGTAAATGTTATTCTAAAGTGGAACAAGTTACTGAACAATAAACAGGGAAGAATAATTCAAACAATAATATAAAGAATAAATAGTGATGGATAAAGGCACAATTTCTTCTTGTTCCTAAGACAGCTGTTGACCTGCCAGGTCCTTCAAAATGCTTTGGATAAGAATCCTTACTATGATGCGATCTATAATCCCATATTAAAACTTCAAATTTCCTTAAAGAACTTCTCAAGCTATGCTCAATACTGCACAATTACAATATAAAGAAGCAAAAGCCACTGCTAGCTACAGAGAGAGAGAGAGAGAGAGAGAGAGAGAGAGAGAGAGAGCAACTGAGATGGATGCTAACAAGTGATTCATTTTTTTTCTTTGAAGTTACTAAAGTTAAAAGAAGCTTAAAATTTCCAAACATACTTCTTTTTATTTCTCAATCCAACATCTTATTTTCATTTTTTTTTCCTAGTCAAATTTTTCCAGTTGCTCTCCAGGCAACAAATCTTCAAATCTATTCATATTGTAACACTGTCAAAGAGCCCAGAGCCTCCTACCCCCACCCCTGCCACACACATCCCACGAGTGAAAGAACACATGTAGTCTTTGGGTTTTGGACAGCCTTACAAATGTGACTTTTGTAGCTCACAGGGCTACTGAAGGTGTCTGTCAAATGTTTGCCACTTCCTAGTACCAGGAACCAGACTGGGATTCCATCAAGCATCTCTGTTCCATTGCCCTGGGAAACCACTTTCTATCAGCCCTGCATCATTTTTCAGGTCTTCTAGGGCATTTCCTCCTAGTCTTCTCTACCCACTCTGTATGCTGGCTTTTCCGTGTGACTTGGCAAGGCACTACTCAGTCTATGTGTGTAGATAAATAACCCTAGAGGCAGGAAATGTGTCTTGTTGAACACTCAATATAAAGCATGGGAAAAAAAGAAACCAAATCCACTTTAGGTCATTCCAGTGATGCTGGAGGGTGCCAAAAGCCACACACCCAAACTTGTATTTCTTCATAAAGCTAGATCTTCCTGTGACCAAATGTTTCTCAAGGAAAGAACAACGATAACATATTAATCCACATCAATTTAGGCTATCCCGCAGCAATCCATTTTAATTCCTGTCATTCTTACCCCCTATTTTCAGCCACAGATTAGCTACAGTTACAATTCTGTCTCAGAGAGTTAAACCAAAGCCAATTATGAGTTTATAATCAAGCAGGGTGAGTCAGAGGAGTAGGAGTTACCTCACAGGAACAGTGACTGGAACTGCATACGCTGTATAGCAGAGCAAACTCTCACCATGGCTCCGACAGGTTGGCTGAGGAGCAGGAAGCACAGACCATCACTAGAGCAACACACTGGTCACTCATCTCTCTACTTTGAACCCCATCCTTTCACTAACAGTGATAAGGTAGGACAGTTCAGATCCAAGCATTCAGTGTATGTTGAACATTTATTAGATGTCAGACATCTGGCTACTGTAACAAGACAGCCGCAAGGCTTTGTTCTCATAGAATTCATACTCTCAGAGAAGACTTCTTTGTACTTCGAATCTTCTGTTATGTGCATCAGCAGAACAAACTGATCACAAGAGAAAACTGAATCTCGGCTCTTTCCTGATTCTTCATTCTCATACCCTGGTCTCACCTCACACTTAAAACAAAACAAAACAAAACAAAAACAAAACCAGGAAAGAAAGAAAGGCAGTGAGCTAAGTCAGCAGGGAAAGGCACTTACCACCAAGCCTGATGACCTACATTTCATTCCTGGGAACCCACACAGTGGAAAGACAGATGCCACAAGATGCTGGGGCAGAGCAACACACAGCCCATCATTCACAATGAGGTCCTCCATGCCTGTGTGTTCTCGAGCTCCACGGAGACCTCGTTCTCTTCCCATCTGAGCCGCAACCCAATTTCTATGAGCACCCACATCCCTCATATCTTAGTAAAACGCATATTCATGACAGCTTCAGCCAGAGTCTCTACCATACAACATCCCATTACAAGGAAAGACAATTGCTCCCCAATAAAGTCAATTCAAAAGATCTTCCTAGTCATATAAAATTGAGAGTTTTTAAAAACTGATCTAAAGACCAAGGCATATAGAAAAGAAATAGCAAGTTGTTGATCCCAAATAAAAAGGTATGAGAATTGAGAGAGAATAAAGATAGTTAAAATAAGATGATTCAGTAATAATAGCTACATCAATATGAGACACATCAATACGAGAGGACGGCTGGGTGAAGACACCCAAGACACTCAGGCTGGGCAGACACAGACTTCATTTCTAGACACCTGCCTTGGGCCCTTCAGCCTCAGTTTCCTTGGCTATAAAGTATGAGTTACTTTAAGGACCAACTAGGGTGGAGGCTTGACATTCACTGAGCCAGTGAGAGAAAAAGCAGGCATTTGCTGAACACTAGCTGGGTTTTACTCTGTTGGTGGCTTTTAAGTGCTAAGGGATTTAAGATATATACATGAAATGTCATAATTAAACCTGCTACTTGTATATTAACCTAAAAAAAATTAGCTTAAAATGTTAAAGGAAGAGCTGTCCACTAAAAACAGAGAGTAGACAATCATTTCTTAGTTGATTCACAAGAAATAAACTCCCAAAAGCTCTTCATTTATTCATTCTCCATCCAACCAACCAACCAACCAACCAACTTACTGAGCTACTGGATGCCTGATTCTGGGCATAAAATGGAAAACAAGACAGATACGATCCCTCCTCATGAAGTAGGACAATGATAACCAACTAGTAAAACCACCATGTAATTCTTATATAAAGCCACACCATGCAGACTAATTTCACCCCTTGTGCACACCGGGCAATATCTGCTATTTATTTTCAATGTCTCTCAAACACAGTAAGAACTTATTCTTTTAATTTTTTGAATTTATTTTTGTATGTGTATGAATGTACTGTCTGCATGTAGGTTTGTGCACCTGTGTCGGGCAATGCCGCGGAGGTCAGAAGAGGGTGTCGGATTCCCCTGGAACTGGAGTTCTCCTGGAATTGGAGTTACAGATGGATCTTAGCCGCCATGTGGGTGCTGGGGATCGAACCCGGGTCCTCTGCAAGAGCAGTCGGTGCTCTTAACCGCTAGGCTATCTCTCCGGCCCAGAACTTATTCTTTGAGGCCTACAAAACCACACTGCATTATAAGAACGACGTGACCAGCTAGATGGTTGTTGCTATGGTTCAGATAAACTATTACAAATGTATCTAGGGACTGAGGAGGTGGCCATGGCTTGTCCAAACAGCAAATGATTTATGGAGGGCAAAATTGCTCTTACGGAGTTCAAAGGCCTTCCCCTGGGAATAAGTCTGCAGCCATCTATTCAAAAGCATGCATTGTCTCAGAGCCTACCATGCCTGAACAATCCCCTTTCATGATTCAGTTGCTTTACAGAGGTTTAGGTCACCCAAGTTCCACTTAATGATGGTTCCAGGGGAACGTTGGGAAGCCAGAGTCCCTGCATGAGCACAAAATTGAAAGAAAAAAAACAATATAAGTAACAATTCCTGAGATCCCTCTGACTTTGAAGGGAAACCTCTGATAATCCTCTCACCTAACAGGATCTGTACTTGGGGGCTTATCAGGGCAACTTTATATGTGGAATCTGAGCCACTATTGACCTGAAGAAAAATCTATTCTGATGCCCCCGAGTGGGTGTCACGGTACTAGTGCACATGTCTTAACACACTGTATGCAGGGCTTCCCACGGGACCTGTCCACGCTGCAGTCTCTCCCATGAGAATGCCTTTTCAGGAGCTGGGGGCAACTGTATTTCATCTACTACTGTAGTCACGTCCGCCTTTACACAATGCCTAGAAAATTAACAATGCATCGCAGGTAAGCCTACATCTCTTTTCCTTTTAGCATGAGATGCCTTTTTGTTTGTTTGCTCTGTTTTGTTTTGAGTTTTGTTTTATTTTTGAAACAGAGTCTCCCCATAGGCCCAGATGGCCTGGAACTTGCTTTGTAGATCAGGCTGGCCTCAGCCTCACGGAGATTTGCCTGCCTGTGCTCCTGAGTACTGGGATTAAAGGTGTTTGCCACCACCCCTGGCAAGATCCTTTTTCTATGACTAAATTTCACAGAACTTAGCACTAATGACGATGGCTTGAAAGCTGAGAGTTTCAATCACTCCAGCGTTTTAGTTTTGAGTTTTCTAGGATCATCCATGCTCCTTTGCAGCAAAAGAGAAATGACAAGTGGTTCTGTGGTTAGACACATCTCCTTCTCAACCGCCCTGATGACCCTATATTTGTAGACTGGAGTCCTCTGCAGAGCTAAACAGACATTCTGTATAGCTGTTCAGTTACTTTTTTTTGTTTTAAAGGATCAGGACTTTTTTAAATTTTTTATTTATTTTTCTCTATGTGTATGAATGTACTGTCTGCATTCATGTCTGTGCACCCGTGTCATGCAATGCCTCGGAGGTCAGAAGAGGGTGTCAGATTCCCCTGGAACTGGAGTTCTCCTGGAATTGGAGTTTCAGATGGTTCTCAGCCGCCATATGGGTGCTGGGAATCGAACCCGGTTCCTCTGCAAGAGCAGTCAGCACTCTTAACCACTAGGCCATCTCTCCAGCCCCTGTTCAGTTACTTTTACTAATGGTTAGTATCTAACAATACTCATTGATTTTAGAACACTACATTTCTTTTTTTTTTTTTTTGTCTTTTTGAGACAGGGTCTCCCTGCAGCCCTAGCTGTCCATAACTCACTTTGTAGACCAGGCTAGCCTTGAACTCATAGAGATCCACCTGCCTCTGCCTCCCCAAGTGCTGGGATTACAGGCATGCACCACCACCAGAATACTACATTTCTAAAAGTACCACAGTTATTGTTTGAATGTAAAACATCTCCCATAATCAGACTTTTGAGCTTGGTCTGAGCATGGCCATGGTGGCACTGTTTGGGAAAGTTGTGGAATCTTTAGGGGGTGGAGCATCTCTTGAGGGAGTAGCCACTCAGGGGCAGCCTCTGCCCCCTCACCGTAGACATGTAGCCAGCCTCCTCCCATTCCTACTGCCTTCATGGACTGCATCCATTCTTAAACCATAAGCCACAATAAGCTCTTCCTTCCTTAAGTTGTTTTTGTCCAATATCTTGTCTCAGCCACAAGAAGAGTAACTGACACTAGAACATTTCTAAAGTAGTTCTTTATTTCACCGCTGGCTTTTCAGGAAGTGACACATTCTCTCCCCATTTGGTGTCAATAAAAGTAAGTAAAACCTTGTCCTAAACCTCAGTTATTCGGTGGGACAGCAGATGCTTCTCATGGCCATGGTTGACAGGACACTTTACAGAGGGGTTGGCTGACCTCTTCACACCCCCCCGCTGTAGTTTCAATCTTTATTACAATCGTAATACATTTTAAAGAAATGCATATGGTGGATATTATATCCAATGAGGAATGTTCACTGCATCTAAATAGAAGATCTAAATACTATGCTGCTCAAATAAGTAACAAAACTCCTAAATGGAGAATAATGACCTCTGCATATAGGTCTACCTTCCCTAGGATAGAGAACCTCATACACTTATGAAGCAACAACATCCAGCCAAGATTACCTTCACTTCGAGTGAGAATGCTAACAGCTGGCAGTTATCACACATGCAGTGTGTGCCAGGCCCCACACTAAACACTTACATGAATTACATCAGCAAACTGTCTCAACCATTTCACTAGGTAAATACTCTTTATTATGCCCATTGTACAGCTTAGGGAACTGGGGCTGAAACGAATTTGGTTACTTACTTAAGGCCCCAAGGCCAGAAAACTGCAGGATTTATCGCCAAGATCTGGGCTCTTACCTTTGTATTCTAGGAATGGTGAGGCAATTAAAAAACACAACCCTCCTATATAAGCATTTTTGATAATTGTCAGGTAATATTAAATTGGAATATTACATGACAATTTGGGGACAATTTAGCTCTGGAAACAATTTCGATATCGTTTCCTCTCATTCATAAAAAAGCAAAGAATAACACTGAGAGTCATAAGAGGAGTGTCCTGGCTTTGTGCGGAGTTCTTGGCCATGGGCCG
Source organism: Rhizomys pruinosus (assembly GCA_009823505.1). Classification (NCBI taxonomy): domain Eukaryota; kingdom Metazoa; phylum Chordata; class Mammalia; order Rodentia; family Spalacidae; genus Rhizomys; species Rhizomys pruinosus. The sequence goes on along the minus strand of VZQC01005471.1, from coordinate 133,147 downwards.
TACTGACTAGAGCTGGTGCCTTCTGTCTGGTCCTGTGAGAGTGTGTTCTGTTCAGTAAATGGAGATACTATAGGAAGAAAGGGGGTCTGAAGAGAAAGAGCCCATCCCGCTCTAACTTATGCTATCTGAAAACAATTCAAGAATTTTCTATGGTATTTAAAGCCTGCTCTCCTCAAAGAGGAAATCTCATTTCTGTCGCACTCCACTTCCCAGAGTCAGTTCCATGTCAGTGAGATACTCGTGTGCCTCTGCCTTTATTTTTCCCACACTACAAGAAAGTTCCAAAATATTTTCCACTTTTGAGATGAAGTTTATAAATCACACAAAGAATGAACTGGAATTTCTAGTGGAGATCTCTGTTTCTGCCTCTGTCTTCTGAAGTTTGTGAGATTTGATTTAAGGAACAGAATTCATAATGGGGCATGAGCATTGTACCAGTGACTTGGGGAAGAAGTCATTCCTCAAAAGCAAGGCCACCGTTACAGAAACACTTTTCCTTTGGGTAAAGTTACCCCTGACATGCAGGCCTTCCTGTTTGTTCTGGTTCTGTGTCTTGCAACAGCGAAGACCACCAAGGCCTCTGTGAGGCAGCAGGAGGGTGACAGTTCTCCAGACAGAAATAGAAATGGGCCTACCTAATGATATGAATTGAACCATTGGATCATTTTTATTTTCTGACGAAACAAATATTCTACTCTGTTGTTTACTTCTAAAACAGCTCAGAGCAAATGGGCTGCTGTTGATGGAATATGGTAGGAACGTGGGGAGACTCGTCCACGTAGTCTGTATTCCCGCACATAGGTTGGTTATAGACATTTACATTCACTTTCCATATGTGATAGGGATGATTGATTTGTTAACCAGTCATTCAGCTAGCTCCTGTCAAAACACTTTATTAAAGATATATTTGAGTAGTTGGAGAGATGGCTCAGCTGTTACGAGCATTTACTGCTCTTGCAGAGGACCTGGATTTGGTTCCCAGCACTGACATGGCAGATGACAACCATTTGTGACTCCAGTTCTAGCAGATCCGGTGCCCTCTTCTGACCTTCACAAGCACCAAGTATGCACATGATAAACATACATATATACATGCAGGCAAAACCACTCATACACATAAATTTTTTAATTTAATATAAATTTGATATTTAATAATTTCTCACAATCCTCAGTATTCTACAGTTAGACTATAGAAAGCATCTGCTACTTAATAAATATCTACTTTCTTCTCTGCACTAGGCTTGGTACTTGATGAGAAAGAAGGAATTTGGGGTGTAGGTTTGGTCTTTGTTTCACAGGGAGTACCAACATATGACTGAGAGATTGCGTCTAAGTCAGTGTTTTATCAGCCCTAAAAGTATAGCAACTGTGAAATTCCTAGATAATGAAACTGATAGACTAAATTTACTTTTCAAAGCAAATACTAAAAATGGATAATCATTCACTTTAATGATTTGTGTTCCAATCGGTTAAGAAAATATTTTCAAGAAAACTTAAAATATTATAACTTGCTGAAAGTCTTCTGAATCACAAAACCATATTCTAGACAGTTTATGATGATATACATATTTTGACAGAAGAATCAATAAGTACACACATGAACAAAAGTTTATTGGAAGGTGAATAAGCTCATTTAATGACGTTTACCTCTTAGTAAACATTATTAAAAATCATCAGTAATAGCTGGGCGTGGTGGCGCACGCCTTTAATCCTAGCACTCGGGAGGCAGAGGCAGGCGGATCTTTGTGAGTTCAAGGCCAGCCTGGTCTACAGAGTGAGTTCCAGGACAGCTGGGACTACAGGGAGCCCTGTCTCGAAAAGACCAAAAAAAAAAAAAAAAATCATCAGTAATATATCTCCTCAAAGAAAGTCTGGGCCACCCAATTATTCTAAAATGTAATAAATTTCAAGAAAAAAGAAGAAACCATTGCAGGAACAAAAAAGGCTAAAATTACTGATCTTTCGGTGAACAACAAGTACCAAAAGTTTAATAGATGCATTAAGCAATGCACTAAAACATGCACAGGTACAGGAAGCCCGAGGTGATGATGTCGGCATAGACACGGGGAGATCATTGGGTTAGGAGAAGGTAAGGAAATGACTAGGAAGGGAAGGAGCCAGTCTAAGAAAGCAAGCTCTAGCTCTAAGAATACCTGGTAAAGCTAGTTCTAAAAGACACACCCCAGGGTTTATGAGAACTGGACAGGATGAAGGCCAACCACTCCATGGCATCCAGAACCAGGAACTTATCAGTCCTTAATGGGACAGCTGCACTATCTAGATGATTCTTTATAATGTTTGGGAAATAAATCTAGACAGCTAATTCTCACATGCTTAAACTTATGGTCTGATTAATCCTTTTAGAAACACAAGGAGTGTGAGTGACTGTACAATGGAGCTCTTCCTCCAAAACTGTTCAGATACTTGACAGTCACCTCCTCAGAGTCGGCATAATGTTAAGAAGCTGAGCTATCTGCTGAGAAGATGATGTTGCCACAGACATGTGAATGACTTTCAAAATGACTATGAATATAATCAGAATCCAGACCTTCAGGATAAGGATGTCAAAGGTGTTAAGGGAGAAAAGGAAAGAAGAGGATTCTAGATTGACAGATTTGAAAACACCCAGTTTTTTTAAGTTAAACTAAGCCAAAGCAGTTTGATTCTTGCAGGATTCCCAAGAGTTAATATGCCAGTATTCCCAGTTCCTCTAAAAAAAAAAAAAAAAAAAAGGATGTGGTATAGAGTTTCCAGAATGATATTGACCATGGAAACTGCATTTCACGGACCCCTCCTGGGACTAATGTTCTACAAAAAGTACTTTGGCATATCATCTGGACCACGAAGCTCAGATATTTGTCCAATACACATTCATAAACCCAAAACAGCATGGACTCCCTAGGGACCATAACTACTAAGGAACATAAACACCAAGTGTTCTGCGGTGCTGTCAATTGAGCATATAAAACCGGTAAGGTCTCCAGACTACAGTCTATAACATTAGGCTGAAACAGTTCCAGAAAGAGCCTTGTCCCCTCACCAATTTATACATACCAAGGAGAACGTTTGTTTACTTCAAATACCCTGCCCCAGGCAGAAGTTGTGCAGAAGCACAGTTAAGAAGAACAGAAAGGAATGGACCCATACCAGTCCTTCCTTGGAGGTAGGCCAGTTAACCTTGAACCTCCAGCCCATACAAGGATGCTCCCAAAGAGGTCTGTGGCCTGGTTTGGCCCAGATGAAGCTGAGTCTCTGGGTATACATCCCCTGCCTCCCCTTCATCCTGTGCTTCTCCATATCATCTCTGCTTGGCTACTTTGTTATCTGTTTCATGCAAGCATGTCTGTCTTTGCAAAAAAAAAAAGTAGACTTTAAGAGCCTGATAGCAAGAACCATTCAGTGCTTCTCAGTTCTCTCACTGTGCCCAGGCCAATACTAGGCCTTTAGAAGATAGATATTTGCCATGGTTATGAATAACTAGGCCTTTAGAAGATAGATATTTGCCATTGGTTATGAATAACTGTGCTTATCACTTATACCTGAACAAGAGTCCAACAAGGTCCTGATAAATGAGGCTCTAAATTGAGGCCCCTGGCATTCTTTTAAATTTGTTTATGTTTTGAATATCAGTGCAGCCTGTCTTTGAGTTTCATGAAACTACTGCTTTCAGAGAGGTTGAAGAAAAGGCAGTAGAAGAGGGAGGAAGGAAGATCAGAGCCCTGAAGGGCCTCACTTGAAGTTAGCCCAGCACTCTGCAAGCGAGCAAAGCTCTGGGCTGTGCAGTCCAGTACGGCAGCTTCAAACTAGGATGTGGTAAAATACAGGTTTTAGTTTCCAAAGACTGAGTATGGAACAAAGGATGGAACAGATCTCAATAATAACCTCTAATACTGTCCATTAGAATTTGGATATATCTGGTTAAAAGAAAATACATTTTCAAATTAAGTTTGTCCTTTTTTTCTTCATGTGGTTATTACAAAAGTTAAAATTATGTAGTATTTTGAACATCTGAGACTAAAAAGCAGCCCACATATGAAATGTGGCTAGTCTCTTACATAAAACAGCTTTAACTTTTTTAAAAAAAAGTTTACAAGAGGATGGCAAGATGGCTCAATAGGAAAAGCTCCTTGTCCCAAGCCTGGTGACCTGAGTTCAATCCCCAGGGCCCACATGCTGGAAAGAGAATATTGACTTCTGAAAGCTGCCCTGTGCCTCCTCATGTATGCTGTAACATGTATACATGAACATACACATGTATACACAAATACAACAAACAAACTAATATAACCATTTTTAAGTTCACAAGAACCAAGGAGTAAAAGATTAAAATGGAAAAACTATCTTTGAGGATGAAGGGACATCAAATGTAGCAGCTGTATTCGATTCCTAGCTTCGGGGTTGCAGAGCTGGCTCACTGAGCAAGAGGATGCTGTGTAATCATGCAGACCTGAGTTTTCTCCCAGCGCCCGCAGAAGCAGCCAGGCATAGATAGCTGCACAAGGGCCTGTAACCACCACTCTACATGGAGGGTGGAGTGAGAGGGGTGGCTGCGACTTGCCAGCTCCAAGTTCAATGGGAGATGCTGTCTCAAGGCCATAAGACGGAGACAGTGAACTGGGCATGGTGGCATGCGCCTTTAATCCCAGCACTCAGGAGGCAGAGGCAGGAGGATCTCTGTGAGTTCACAGCCAGCCTCTATATAGGGAGCTCCAGGACAGCTGGGACTACAGGGAGACCCTTCCCCAAAAAGAAATAAAAAATGGGAGCGACAGAGCAGGCCTACACACACATGTGCTTATGCACACCCTACACACCCCACACACTCACATATACCACATACCCACCCCTCACACATTCATATGCACACACGCACACATTTCGAAGTTAAATTCTTAACTTTGCTAATGTAAGAACACATTAAAATGAAAATTCCCATTGAAATGCCAAGACCAACGGGTGACACAGTTGAAGTCAGATGTGACACCTTGCTTCAGAATCACAAAGGTGGGAAATGATGACCTCTTAAGAGGAGTGATAGAGTGTCCAAGGTGGGGGGAGGTAGGAGGGACCCCAGAGGACCCATTGTCGCAAGCCCTCCTGGGGAAACCGATGGAAGCCCATGTTATGATATCAAGTCACCAGAGAGGCTTCGAGATTGAAGACATGTGCCATGGCCCTGCTGTGGAAGACACAGAGCGCTGAGGGCTGTGGAGTGTCAGAAGATAGATGGTGGTTAGAGATGGACTTTACCGCACCCTAACTGGTTTGCAAGGCAGCAGTTTGTTTAGAAAAAAAAAGCACACGTTTTTCTGGCTATGGGTCACTAGAAGAGAAGGTTGCTGTGGACCAGCTCAGAGCCTTTCCCAGAAGGCCGCCCCGGCAGCACTGGGGATACGGGAGGCAGGAGACCTAATGAAGGCAAGGCCAACGAAGGTAAGAACACGAGATGCTTTGCCCACATTTAGGAATCCAGAAATGGACCAGAAACAGAGAGTCACAGTGACTATGAGGTGGGAACCAGCCCAGAGTGGGAGAGAGTCACACTGAATATGAGGCAGAAACTGCATGCCACCAGCCCTGCCTGGCACGGGTACCCTCTGCAAACACACTTACTCAACCAGGAAAACACGTGTCTTTGTCATCAGGTGTGGTTTGTTTACTAAGTGCTCAATGCACTACCACCTTACATGAGAGTCACCCACAGGACATTTTGCCTCTGATATCTTCACACTGTTATTTGTTTTACATTAGACTCAATTGCAAACATGAGGCTCCCAGAACACTTCAATGGACTTTAGAAACAACGGGCTATTGCTTATCATCTTGTGGGGAAAAAAAAAATCTGCAGTGTTCACAGAGCTTTGTCTTTGGAAGGCCAAGAAAGAATGAGGCCAGTCTGAAGCCTTCACTCTAGAAACTTTAATACCCACTTACAATTTAAAATGATACAACATTAGTGAGAGAAACAGAGCTCTGCCAAACGTCCAATAAGAAAAGGAAATTAATCTACATTTCAACAATGCCTACAGAAAAATAATACTGGAGAAAAGGCCCAAGAAGAGCCTTTTGTCATGTAATAGACTGGTTCAGCCTTTGACTGCCCATTATTTTCCCCCCTGAATTTTATATTAGTTTTCACATCTAAATGACATTGTGAAAGATATGACTTATGTCACTTGGTAGAATGTTTTCTAGGCCCAAACATTTGTGGCAACTGGCAGCTCTTTTGCAAGGCTACGTAATAGTCTATACACGCCACATTTTCTTCAGCCATCCATTCATCCATGGATACTAGTTTATTTCCACATCCTAACTACTGTCAATAATTCTGTAATAACTACAATTAGCAAAATGCATACTATTTGTTTAAAAGTGGGTATTAGTTGTTCTTATCACCAACAGTGAGAAGACAGATTAACACACTCCATTACCATAGCCATGTCACCATGTATGCACCTCATAGCGTCACACTGTAAACCTCAAATGCATACACCATACAATTTATTTAAAACAAATTTCAGGCCGAGTGTGGTGGTATATACGTATAGTCCTAGCACTTGGGAGCCTGAGTCAGGAGAATTATAAATTCAAGGCCAACCCGGACTATGCAGCAAAACTGGCTCAGGGAAAAAAAAAAATTAAATAAAGTAAAGCAACCCCTAATTCCATGAAGCTCTCTAAATAGGCCCCTGAGTGAAGGCAACACATCTGCTTTGTCTCACCAGGTGGTGTAGCCAGAGAGGACCATGTGACTATTGCAACTCTGGTTCGCTATGTGTAGGTCGCGTCCACTCACTAAACAGTACAGCCAATGCACTTCTTGGATTAACAGAATAGTATTGGTTGCGCCATGTGACATAGTGGAATTTTTATAAAGATATCTAAACAAAATTATTTTTATATTATAAGAGAAACTAAGGGCCATGATTTCTCAAAGGTCAGTTGCACAGGCAGGAATGAAGTGAAATTACAGCCAGCCTAGTTTATTTATTCCGTTATCCATCCCAGGTTCACTAATTCTGCATCTTCCTGGGAGGCAGGTCCTGTCAGCAACGCCATCCAGGAGGTAGGAGTTACTTCAATGCCCCCCCCTTCCACTTGTGCCCCACTTGCTAATCTTTCAACCTAGCTTTCCCCTGCACTTTCCTGATAAGCAGCATGGCAGCTAAAAGAGTTTCTGGAGTTGGTAAAGCTCCAAGTATTGTCTTTACCTTTGAGACTTGGGAAGGAATTTAGCAGAACAAAGGCATCAGGATGTAAGAGCGGGTGCGCCTGCTTCACATTCTGACCCTGAGGAAGACCCAGAGGAAGGCCTGTAGAAAACTCGTTGTTACTTGTAATTTATGCTTCTAATCAGCTTCACTCTCTGACCACACCCCAATAAAAACAACACAACTGGGCAGTTATCCCATTAAACACAGCTGGTCAAAAGAAATTACTGAGTCCCTCCCTGGCCTTCAGCAGGGATTGTCTTGATTGGTTCTACCTATTTATCTATCACCCATGAAATCACAAGCATAGCTGAGAAAAGCATATGTTGCCTCGTTAATTAAAAAGACGACTTTTAGAAGAGCAAATGATAATGGAGATTTCTATAAATGAAACTGCAATTTTGTAATCAAAAGGATACCCCTCCCCCATGTGCTGAGGGAAGAGGAACTCCTAGCTCTCTTCCCTCACTGAAGCTTGGTGCAGTGCTCATGGGCAGAGCAAGGGAGGGTATTTCCTGTCCCCACTCCCACCTCCACTGGTGCCTGGAAAGCTGCCTCCTAGGGACTAATCCCATTTGCATAGTCATTTCTGTGAAGACCCTTTGTAGCCACACTCGTCCACACCTCAGCACATATTATGGTCCTTTCCCCTGAAGCACAGTTAAACTTTTACACCCCGAAATTTGGAGACTTCTCTGAGAAATATGCAAGTTTTGATTAGTAATTTAATATCAACTCATTCAGGCCATCTGTTAATCTTTGGCTAACATCAAATCTTTCAAGCAGTAGCTGCGGCGTGGTTCAGCAGGGCACCCTCTTTTAGACTGTGTGACATCAGTACCTGCAGCATACTACTGACCACTTGGTTACCCCTAGGTTTGCTCCTTAGGTTTGTTTTATTAATGATTTTTTTTCCAAAACAAACTCAGTAGTACCATCTGAAAAGTTCTCTTTGCAAAACACTCTCAACACACATCAGAGATTCTAAGCTACAAGAGCCCCCCTCTGTAAACAGCAAGGCCACAGAATGATGCTCAGGATGCCACTGGATGTATATTAACCCCAAGCGTGCAAGTTGCAAGAAGAAATCATTTAAAACAGATTCCAAAATGACTCCAAGATGCAGTACATTGACCACACCAATTATGCATTCCATAGCATTATCCTGGGTGGTCCAATAAACAGAAATACCATGTAATTTATCCAGCAGTAATAAGAACGGGCCTACAGTATCATTGGTTTATTTGAAAATAACTGAAATTAGGCGAACACAAACAAATGGAAAAAATAAACAACTTTTCACTTACCACTATGTTCTTTGTTTTTCTCCGATATGCTTAAAGTGCTATATTGAACATCTGATACTTAATCTTAACAACTGTCTTGAATAAGATCTTTATACAACTTTGCATAAAAGCGATCATTACACCTTTGAGAATTCCTGAGGGTCTTCCACTGCAGTTTTGCATGACATGTACCTTTTAAACTTTCACTAAATAACTAAGACTGGGGTGCGGATATGACTCAATGGATGAGTGCTGTATAAGCAAAAGAGCCCAAGTTCAAGTACACAGCACCACATAAAAGCTGGGCTTGACTGTGCAGCACTGGGGGAAGAGACAGCTCCTGGGAGCTCCCTGGCCAGCTGGTCACACCAAATGGCAAGGTGGTGCAGGTTCAGTGACAGGCCCTGACACACACACACACACACACACACACACACAAACAGATAAGGCAAGGTAGAGGGATAGAGGGGGAAACCTGATGTCCTCTTCTGGCCACCTACATGTGTATGGAGGTGACACACCCACATAAGCACATACAACATACAACATAGACATCACAGATGCACATTTTTTCCAGTTAACCAATGTTGTATATATATTTACCACACCCAACATGTTGTTTTGATGGATGTATATATATCCTTGGGTGCTTACATTGAGCTAATTAACATATGCATTACTTCCCATATATTTTTTTGTGGTGAGAACACTCAAAATCTACCTTCCTAGCAATATTCAGGAACTCAATACATTGTTCTTTTTTCTTAACTTTTTTTTAAATACACACACATTTTTAAAAAAGAATACCAGTTTTTAAAATAATAAAATAAGGAAAATTAAAACTACCAATGGCACAAAAATGGCTGTGAAATATACGGACAAGATGATTAACGAAGCCATCATTCATTAGGAATATTACATCTGTGCCTATCTCATTATCATGTTTACATTTACAGCTAACCAATCGGGCAGAATATTTCTTATTTAACTGAGACCGGCAGTGAGCATTAAACTTGAAAACAGTAAATCCATGTTCAAATGAAAGCTTCTCATTGTTTGACCTTGAAGCCCTCCTTGGGCGTCTCTGAGCATTGATCTTTTTGGAGGCAAAAGCGAGGATGGTTCTTTGCACTTTGCAGTAGCAGTGAGCACACACCACTGACTGCAGCCTCTCCACTGCCACGCAGAATTCCTGCAGTGCACTGCACAAGCCAAACTGGCCACTCGGCTCCAACAGTGTCGCTCACTGTTCAGCTGTGTTTTCCATTCTAAATTTTCTCTGTAGATTTGCAGGGAACCCTTCCCCTAATTTGCCAGTATCATGTGAAGCTTTCTCTGTGGGCAACTCTTCCCTTCTTATCTTGGTGCCCACTCTACTTACATATTAGTTCACCATGGAATGCTGCATTCTGCAGGCAAGAACTGCCAAGTGCCAGGCAGACTCACAGCCCGCCATTTGACATCTTGAGACCTTCCCTGTAACAATTCACAATCCCTTGAAGCTCAGCAAACTTCAGGAAAGAGCTGCTCAAACTCAATGTCTGGCAAGTCAATATCAGATTAGTCACCAGAGTATCTTATACACCTGACTTTAAAAAACAACTTTACCTCTTTCACACTGGGGTCCAGTAAATCCGTATGTGCAAGCACACCGATTTGGAGCCACACACCTCCCTCCGTTGAGACAGCCACTTTCACAGACAGCTACAAGGTAAAGAGAGAGATTTACATGAGAAGAAAGGTTAATGAGGCTTCACTTGGACCCCCAGAAAGGGGAACAAATACATTCTGAACAATCATCCTTGTACTGTTTCGCACAGACACCTTACAGAGCAAATCTTCAGGTCTTTTTTTTTTTTTTTAAGGCGCGCGCCACCACGCCCAGCATTTATTTATTTCTGTATGTGTATCAATGTACTGTCTGCATGCAAGTTTGTGCACCCGTGTCGTGCAATGCCGCGGAGGTCAGAAGAGGGTGTCGGATTCCCCTGGAACTGGAGTTCTCCTGGAAGTGGAGTTTCAGACGGTTCTTGGCCGCCATGTGGGTGCTGGGGATTGAACCCGGGTCCTCTGTAAGAGCGGTCGGCACTCTTAACAGCTAGGCCATCTCTCAAGCCCCAATCTTCAGGTCTTTTAGGGAAAGCTCCCTGAACAGATAACTCAGTCAGTAGCTGAGATAATCCTGACTGTCTCATCACACACTGCCTCTGAGCAATGCTCCTAGCCGTGCGCCTAACGTGGTGATTTCTAACTAACTTCGCTGCATGGAAACTACATTCGAGGCAGTGGACTGTTGCTTATAAGTCTGAGGCGGCTCCCTCAAGGGGAACATTGCTCCTGCCAAGAACATTCTTGCAGAAATGTAGCACAAATAACTGCAAATGAGAAAACATTAATACTGGCCTTCAGCAGTTTAAGCATCATAATGAAGATCCGGTTGAATGCTATAAGCAACATCTGTGGCCCTACTTGATGAGATCAGTCCAGAGGAACTTGAAGGAGGAACATGTTACTTGCTAGAAAAATAAGAGGAGTGCCCTAAGAACTGAAAGCTCTAGTACTGACCAGGTCCTCCCTGCGTCATTTTCTCTCACTCCTGCACACATAACCTCAGTGTGTCATCTTCATCTCGGATGGTGAACGTGTCTCTGCCAGTCCTGCCATCGTCTCTCCCACACCCATGCGTGGCTCAAGTGTTCCTCCTCATTTCATTCAAATCCACTGCTCTTTGTATATGCTTTGTATATTTTCCACTGCTCTTTGTATAGGCTTTGTATATTTCCACTGCTCTTTGTATATGCTTTGTATATTTCCACTGCTCTTTGTATATGCTTTGTATATTTCCACTGCTCTTTCTATATGCTTTGTATATTTCCACTGCTCTTTGTATATGCTTTGTATATTTTCCGCTGCTCTTTGTATATGCTTTGTATATTTTCCGCTGCTCTTTGTATATGCTTTGTATATTTTCCACTGCTCTTTGTATATGCTTTGTATATTTTCCACTGGTTTTGCTCCTACCACCTCTGTGGCAGTTATGGGGTTGAGCCCTCAAACTGTCCCTGCTGGAGCACCCCCTGGGAGCTGAGCTGTCAGGAGGAGCTGTGCCATCAGCCAAGCAGTTTGCTATCAGCCTGGCTAAGGCTTCATCACGGCTCCACTTGAAAGTAAGGTGCCTTCCTACATCAGCGTCTTTTCTGCCCTCTCTCCCAAAACGGAATTAGACCAAAGTCCATCCCTTCATACTCCTGCTTCCTTTATTCTCCATAGGCTGCCCCTCCAACCCCCGCAACAAATCACCTTTGCACTCATTCCATGTTGGCAGATGCTTGGCACGGAAGGCCTGAACTCACACAACTTAGCACCAAAAATTAGAAGAGTCCCCTTCCCATCATAAATGTTACAGAGCTTTATAGGTCTTAGCCATTCTGCTTTGTCTCTTATAATCAAGACAAAATAGACATATTAAAGCAGAAAAGAAAATGAGAACATGCTTAGTCCAAACCTCTCACTTTACTGATAAGGAAGCTTAAGTTTAGAAAAGGTTTTCTGACTTGCAAGTGTTAAATGAGCATCTGCTGTATTCTGGACTTTAGGCTAAACTCCATCCAGGACACATGGACAGAGAGCTGGCAGCTCCCCCTGACTCTCCTTCCAAAGGTCCCGGGAATCCATCTCCACCTCTCCTTCTGCAGCCAGACCCCAACTTGGGACTTCCTATTTCAGTCCCTCCCTACCCGCCCCCCCCGCAGGGTGATATTTCTCAGTGTAAATCTCTGTAAAGTGAAGAGGCTAAAGCCAGTATTTCATAGTGTTAAACACATGGACTGTGGAGTTAAGCCAGTGGGGCTCGGATCTCAGACCTGCTCATTACTGTCTGTGTGTCCTGACAGAAACCAACTCACAGAGCTGTTATATGAACTGAGCTAATAGGCTGGAGGGAGCCGGTTCTCCCCTGCCACTATGTGGGTCCCAGAGGTTGAGCTCAGGTGGTCAGGCTTTGTGGAAAATCCCTTTACCTATTGAGCCACCTCACCAGCCCTAAGACGTAGAAATTTAAAATGTGCCTAGCACATAGCACAGTGCGAGTAACACAGTCAGTGTGGTTTGTGTAGTCTGTGGTTATTTTGTGTTATCTTATTACCTTTTCCTGTCTGGCTTGTATGGAACAGTGTATTTATAAACCGGTTAAGACCTGGCCCTGACTTCCTGTCTTAACTTAGCATCACTTGGCTCCACGTTCAATCTCCATATTGCCAAAGCACCTCACGGCCCAGGCCCCATGTTATGTACTGATCCAGTGCTCCATCCCACACTGAGCTATGTACTGATCCAGTGCTCCATCCCACACTGAGCTATGTACTGATCCAGTGCTCCATCCCACACTGAGCTATGTGCTGATCCAGTGCTCCATCCCACACTGAGCTATGTGCTGATCCAGTGCTCCATCCCACACTGAGCTATGTGCTGATCCAGTGCTCCATCCCACACTGAGCTATGTGCTGATCCAGTGCTCCATCCCACACTGAGCTATGTGCTGATCCAGTGCTCCATCCCACACTGAGCTATGTGCTGATCCAGTGCTCCATCCCACACTGAGCTATGTGCTGATCCAGTGCTCCATCCCACACTGAGCTATGTGCTGATCCAGTGCTCCATCCCACACTGAGCTATGTGCTGATCCAGTGCTCCATCCCACACTGAGCTATGTACTGATCCAGTGCTCCATCCCACACTGAGCCATTTGCTAAAAAGCCTCACTGCTCACCACCTAATGGGTGAACTCCTACCTATCCCTCTGATGGGGTCCAAGGGCCGCCCAGCTGCCTTGCCTCGCTCCTCTCTCCATGTTGGGCTGCACAAAACTCAATTGATATTCTTCCACATGATAGTGTGGGAGTCATCACTAGGGCATTATATAAGTGTTGGTTTATTTGTAATAGCATTTCTCATCATGGAAAATCTACATTCAATAGCAAAAACTGTAAACAATATGAATACTAACCATTTACTTGGGTAAACATGGATATAATGGAGTTTTACACAGCTTTGGAAGGCTGATGACATGGATATGCTACTAATAAAATATTAAGTGAAAAAGATACTATGTACCAAATATATATTAAAAGCTTGAAAGGTAGTATGTGGGAGTCATAGAATTATACATTATTTCATTTTCACATCTTTGAAGTTTTTCATATTATCTATAGGGTATATAGTTTACCCCATAGTAATTAAAAAGGCTTTTTAAAATGAATTTTTGGGCTGGAGAGATGGCCTAGCAGTTAAGAGCGCCAACTGCTCTTGCAGAGGACCCGGATTCGATCCCCAGCACCCACATGGCGCTGAGAACCATCTTTAACTCCAGTTCCAGGGGAATTCGACACCCTCTTCTGACCTCTGCGGCATTGCATGACATGGGTACGCAAACCTGCATGCAGACAGTACGTTCATATACATAGGAAAATAAATTTAAAAAAATAAAATAGGTTCATATTTCATTTTTTAAAAAATGAATTTTCGTCAGGCATGGTGGTGCACACCTTTAATCCTAGCACTTGGGAGGCAGAAGTAGGCAGATCTCTGTGAGTTCAAGGCCAGCCTGGTCTACAAAGTGAGTTCCAGGATAGCCAGAGCTATAGGGAGACCCTGTCTCAAAAATAAATAAATAAATAAATAAATAAATAAATAAATAAATAACCAGAATACCAGGCAGCTAGCTTCTCTCTCTCTCTCTCTCTCTCTCTCTCTCTCCATGGGCATGCCATGGAGTGTCTGTGGGGATCAGAAGACAACTTCAGGTTTTAATCCTTACCTTTCACTTTATATGAAACAGAGTCTCTTGTTCAGGGCTATGTATACCAGGCTAACTGGCCCATAGACTTACAGAAGTTTCTTCTCTCTGCCCCCCATCTCCCTATAGGGATGCATTGGAACTACAGACAGGAGCTATAAGTCCTGGCTTTTGTGTGAGTTCTAGGATTTGGAACTCAGGTCATCAAAGCTTGAACAGCAGACACTTTCCCCAAGGGGCTGTCTCCCCAAGGCTTCCTCCTGCTTTTCCAAGACTGCCTTTATAAAGAGAAAAATAACTGGAGGGGAAATATGTTTGAAATAAGCTCACCTGATAAAGATGGACTAGGGGACCAATATTAGAGAGGATAATGAGAGAAATGAAGGGCTTATGATCCTGTTTCAAAAAGACAAAAAAAAAAAAAAGAAAAAGAATTTTCATCTTTTGGAGTATATAGAGACTGGTAGAGAAGAGACATAATGAATGGTATATGTGAATGAACCAGGGAATTGGACACCCTGTGATAAGCACTACAGCAGCCCAGGCTATCTTGAGGAGCTAGAGAGAGAGAGAGAGATGGAGAGAGTATTAATCAATATAACTGACATGTTTGGGAAGAAGCAAGAAATTAATTGCAAAATACTTTTGAAATATTTCCTGAAAATTCAGGAAGAGAAAGTCAGCAAATTAACAAAAGGTAAACATTTGGAACTAATGCTTAATGTCTTTTTGAAGTGCTGAAAATGTTCTAAAATTAGTTTACAGTGATGGTTGTACAACCCAATGGATAAACTAACATTACAGAGCTGTACACTTTAAAAGAATGAATTGTATAGTTTATGAATTAGATCATTTGCATTTTTTAAGATTTATGTACCTTGTGAGTTCAAAGCATAAAGCAGGGAAAAGAAAGTGAATCAAACAATTTATCAATGTTCAGAATGGCAATTTGGAGCTAAGTGTTTGGGTGGTCTGTCCATCTGTAAGGGTCCCTAGACATCTGTAAGGGTCCCTAGACATCTGTAAGGGTCCCTAGACATCTGTAAAAATGTGGTATCCCAGGTCATCCAAGAAAAGCCTCCACACTTGTCTTGTAGTTCCACAAGTCTACATGCGGACCAGCATCTACGACCCGTACATGGCTTACTTACGTTGTCCACAGTGAGTTCCTACGTATCCTTTTTGGCACAGGCAGTGGTCCTCGCTGCAGCTGCCTCCATTCATACAGCGAATATTACAGTGTTGTACTAGAGGGAGAGAAAAGAGAATGAGTTATTTCTGCAGTTTGAGTGCATACATTGCAACAGTTCACTAGAGTTGATGTGTCGTTATTTGACGGGAAAATAAAATGATTCATCAGAATTCATGTATCTGTGCAGAAAGGCAGAAATGTCCTCGTTAAACATATTATTTGTATATAAAATCATTTCCAGTGCGACGTAGTGGTTTCTTGGCATTTGCTTTAATGGGGGCTAAATGACTTCCCTCTTTTAGCAGAATTTACAACCTGGTGTCCTTCCTGTAATTTATACCAAGAAGAAAGGCATGCCTCAATTAAACACACAAGACAAGGGTTGCGATGGGATTGACTCCTGTGAAGGGACTCAGGCCAAAGTAGCTGGCCAGGGGGGGCTCTCGTATTAAATTCCACAAAATTTTGTTAAAGAAATGTTGGTGGTTAAAAGAGAATATGTCTAGAAAGGCATTTAATAGCCAAGTCAAACTGCCTGATGCTGGGGGCGGGGCTAACTGGACTGACTCAGAAAGATCTGCTTATTTAAACTGTAACCTTAAATTTAAATAGACCGTCAGTATTTGAACTTTGCTCTTTGTCACATTTTCAGCTACAGAAGTGTGGGCTTCTGGCCCCTGGACTATGGGTGACAGCCTTGGACTGAGACTCTAGAGTGGGGTCTTAAAAACGGCCAGTAGGCTCCAACTGGGTTGGAGGGTTGAGACCTGCTCCTTACTCTAGTGCACAGGCGTCTCCAGTTCAGTAACTGGGGTATGCTGGTGGCACTTCCAAAGGCCAGGATGGTCCCTGGTGTTCTAAAAGCAGCAACTATCCCGCCTAGAGAAGACTAGAGGCTTGGCTGAGGAGGTCATGAATCCTGTTGATAGGAGGAGCCCAGCGCTGGGCACTGGACGTGTGTCCTACACTGATCCTGCCCTCACGGTGTGGGAGTCAGCTCCCAGGGGAAAAGACTCAGTGGAGAAAGTGCTGACTTTGTACAGCAGGAGCTGAGACCAGCTGTTATACCCATTCTTAGGCTCCCTGGAGCACAGGGGAATCCTCCCCACAGCCAGCCTCCTTCACAAGAGGTCCTCACAGCAGTAGTGAAAAGTGGCCACCTGGTGTAGGGGAAGAGGCCACTTGTCTAAGAAGCTGCAGATACCCCAGCCAACAACAGCAAGATCACTATGCACTGGTAGACAGAGGGGCGCAGTCAAACTGAAATTAATGCCCTCTGGAACACAAGCACACTCCCTGAAATACAATGGTAGGCTCCTTTCCTCCTGAAGCAGAAACTGCCTCCATGTTAGCTGTCGAGACTGTTGAGCAGGGTCCCAAGGTTGCTGAGAGGGCAGGGTCCCAAGTACCCTTCAGCGCTCCTGAAACTCAGTCCATGAACCAAACATTCATTCCATCAGCAAATATGTCCAAATGCCTACTATGCACCAAGCACATTGTCAGGTATTCTGCACGGATCTCCCTCAATGGAACTGCCTCCTAACTGCTCTCTGTTCTTTGCCCTAACTCTTATCACCAAAGTCCAGTTCTCACACACACACACACACACACACCTCGCCTGTCTCCAAAGTCCTTTAAAGCCTCTTTTCTGCTGAGTTATAACTGTGAGAGAGTGTGTGCACACATGTGCATGCAAATGTATGTGTGTATATGTGCCTGTGTGTGTGCCTGTGTATGCATCTGTGTGTCTGTTCATATGTGTGCTTGTGAGTCTATGTGTGTATGTGTCTGCATGCATGTGTATATGTGTGAGTGTGTGCATGTGAATATATGCATGTATGCATATATGTGTATGTGTGTGCCTGTTCATGCTAATGTATGTGTGTTTGTGTGTATGCATTTGCATGTGTATGTGTTTGTGTGTATGTATATTACTATATGTATGGATGTGTGTGCGTATGTATGTATGGTGTGTATATACGTGTGAGAGTGTGTGTGCATGTGTATGTATGTGTGCACATATGTATGTTTATGTGTGTATGCGTGAGTGTGTGTGTATGTGAGTGTGCGTATGTATGTGTAGTTCGTGGTGTATGTGTGTCTGTGTGTGTAGAGTTGCATTATGTCTCCTTTCCCTGGCCCGTTTTCTTACATGGGAGCTGTGACGCTTGCTAATTACACCCCCAAAGTGCCTGGAGCGCCCCCACCAGGTCCATTTGCTTAGCTCACCCTACCTGGTAACAGCACCAAAAGCCACACTGCAAGAGCAACTGAGGCTGAGATCCTGTCCCTTGTGTCCTAAGTCCAGACCAAAGTAGACCATTATTTAAATATTTGTGGGTTTGCATAGCGTGGGCAGTTGGTTTGGGGGTTGTCTAAGCCATTTGGTGGTGTGGGGGAAGTTCAAGAGGTCCCCCGGTGCACCCAGCCCGGACCAGCGAAGTGCTCAAGCATGGCAGAAGCGAATGCCTTGGTCTCAGTGGATTATGAAATTTTTGGGAAGGTTCAAGGGGTGTTTTTCTGCAAGTACACTCAAGCTGAGGGTAAAAAGCTAGGCTTGGTTGGCTGGGTCCAGAATACTGACCAGGGCACTTGCAAGGACAACTACAAGGTCCCATCTCCAAGGTGTGCCATATGCAACAGTGGCTTGAGACTCAAGGCAGTCCGAAATCACACATTGACAGAGCAAACTTCAACAATGAGAACGCCACCTCAGCGCTGGATTATTCCGATTTCCAAACTGTAAAATAATCACCTGAATTTGAATTGTTCGAGATAATCTCACTCCTTTGTTTTCTTATTGACATAGAACTTTTCTGTGCTCAATATTAGAATTTGTCAGTAAGTTATTTTAGTAGCAGATATTTGAATGTTACTGTGTATTACATGCATGGTAGGATACAATAGTATACAATTCTAATCAATAAAAATGTTAGAAATTTCTGCTTATAAAAAAAAATAAATATTTGTATCATTTTTTTCTCTACCTATAAAAGTATAAATAACTCCTCTGTTAAATCAACCAACCCAGCAAACCACTCACACAAACTGTTACTTTAGGCTGCCGTGATTCTATTAAAAGCATTTCTGCCACATGCTTTTTAACCATAAAGCCATCTAAAATACACAAAGAAAACAGTGGTAAAAACTGGGGATAATATTCCCAGTGGGTCAGGAAAAGGTGCACAGTTGCTTTAAGATTTGGTGTTATATGTAGCTTCATCCTATCTTAGAAAAACATGAGGACTGGGAAAGGACAGGAAATGACGTCACTCGAGAAGCAGCATAGGAACTCAGCCCACAAACTGATTTCAATTAAAGCGATTCATGCCAAGAGCTGATTTCCATTCCCACATGAGTAACAAAGCCACTTAGCTACTTAGAGATAAAAAAAAGAAAGAAAGAAAGAAAGAAAAAGAAGAAAACAGTAGCTTCCATAGGGACTTCACAGTTGTTTGTTCAAGGTGAAAATCAGAATGAATTCCCCTTTCCAGGAAGAATGATTACATTCACATTGAAGTGTAATCGAATCTAAAGCCTCTTTGATATGCTTTCATTTTTTTATCCCATCTTTCAGTCGAAAGTTTTCCAGGTTAAAAATATTCTTTCTCCTTTAAAAACCAAAAGCTTAGTGGCAGACTCGTAAAGCCAGAAGGCACCGTGAGTCCATGGCCGCATACAAGGGACCATGAATCCTTCAGGAGACAGGAAGCAAGCGAGGTCATCAATAGGCTGGAGGCCTTCATCATTTGCTTTATGAGTCTTGGAGCTTTAAAGGGAAAAAGCAGTTTCAGTTTCCAGTTCCCACATGGCAGCAAACAGCTTTCCTTTAAAGGTGGGAGTGAATCAGAGACACGGTGGCTTATGTCTGTAACCCTACCACTGGTGAGGCTGAAGCAGAAGTATTGACATGAATTCAAGGCCAGCCTGGGCTACACAGTGACTCTAGCAGGCTACAAGACTGAGACCTTGTCTCAGAAAGAAAAAAAAATGAAAAAAAAAAAAAAAAAGGTGGGAGAAACCCAGTGTTTCTGCGGGGAAATAAAATAACTAGATAGCTTCACTCAAGCTGGGAACAGTTTAGAGAGTGCACATGCACAGACTGCTTTTAATTTGGATTAAATTCTGCCACTGGTACATATTCTAAATTTACTCTATAATTTAAACAAGAATCCCAGATGTTTTGTAATCATCAGACAAGGTTCTATGTCTCTTGAAAAGGCAGCTAAGAAGCAGGGCTCTGCTTATGTCCATTAGGATGCAATAGTGTTCGCCAGATGCACTAAGTACCCACACGTTAGCTTACATTCCTAAAGTCAATTTGTGTTGAGATTTTTTTTTTTTCCCCCAGAAACAGATCTAGGACAGTGAAAGCTTCACAGTACAAGCTTGATGCTGTCCTGTGCAGTAAACCCTGGAGCTGAACTCCACATTGAGGAAGTCCCCCCTATTAAAGACGGCCAGACATTTGGCTAGAAAGATGGCTTGGCAGTTAAGAACACTGGCTGCTCTTGCAGAGGACCCAGGTTCAGTTCCCAGCCCTCACACGGCAGCTAACAGCATTCCAGGGGATCCAACAACCTCTTCTGGCCTCCGAGGGCACTGCACAACATGAGTGCATTTAATATGCATGCAGACCAAACACTCATACATGTAATATAAAAATAAATGAATAAATCCCTAAAAGATGGCCAGACAGACTCTGAGCATATCACACAAGCTTCCATATCCTAGAATTAGCAAAAGGTTAACATTTACTTGTATCCACTAAAAAAAAAAAATCTCAGATTAATTTTGTATTCACTTCAGGTATCAGACATTCAAACAATACTGACTGGGCATTTTCTGTTGACTTGGCAGCGCACAAATCTTTCTTTAGAAAGTACAGTAAATTATGAGAAGTGACTAAGTGTAAAGGAATGACATTCGTGCACCATGGAAGACAGAGCTGTCAGGCTGGCATTTGGATCTAAACATCTCAGGCAATGATCCCCCCTGGAATGCACTAGGTCTGATGGTTCTAAATACCAGTCATCATCCTCTAGACAGACAGCTAGCAAAAGAGGTGAACAAGCACCTAATGCTGACTCAGCACCAAGAAATTCACAGACAAATTAAACAGTCCAATTCCTACTCTCTACACCTGAGACAACAATCCAAAGGGGTAGCTTTAGTTGCTGCAGGACAGAAACAATGTTCATTTGGACACACAGCTTCCTCGGTTGCATCAACGTTCACTGGTCCCTAAAGATACAACAGCTTAGAAAAATAAAGTTACTAACATACCTCAAAAAAAATCTTCTTGACCTCGAAAAAAGTCCGTGGAAGGACAAATTAAACGACATCAGATAAGGCAGATCCCTCAAAAACTGGTTACACACAGAAAATATGCATCTGAGAAATGGCCAGCCTGAGATGCCATATCTGCTGTGGAACCTCTCTACCTAAGGCTTATGGAACAGGGGGTGCAGAGAAAAGTGGTGCACCCCTCAACTCACCACTGAAGCTTCCCTGTGCAACAGAGTTCGATGCACATGGGTGGCCACAACTGTTTTAGAGAATAAGAGACTGTAGAGTGTGTCCTTGGAAAGACTCCCATATTAAACCTCACCCACCCACAGCTCAGGGAACATTGCAGAAGAGGGGGTGGAAAGATTGTAAAAGCCAGGGTTGGGCCACAAACACGGGAAACAGGGGCTTTCAGGTCACTGGAAGCTTGCTCCTGTGACCTTGTGGCAATGGTGTTAAGTACAAGACCCATGCCAACTCAATCGGACAAGGGCCCAGAGTGGAGCAAGGGAATGGGCAGCAGGCTGGCTCTAGTCTGGAGACTGCTGCAGACTGGTTGCTGCTGGGCGAGGGAGACTTTCCTTAATATCACTAGATAGGCTGACAAGACTCCAGTGGATGAACTTGTACCGAGGACATCTGGGTACAAACGATTGACCGGATAGGACTTAACATTTATGGCAGAATATATGAGGCCTGGTGGGGGACAGGGGGAACTATGGATGAGGGAGGGGGCCTAAATTTGATTAAGAACTGTCGTATGAAATGTACAAACGCTCAATAAAAATTCAGTGTTAAAAAGAGAAGCTTTTTTGAGAGACAAATCTTCCAGAGGAGCCACAACACAGGCTCCTCTTCCTCTGAACGTCCTCATGTTTCTGACATTTGAGTGGTCTAGAATTTTCCTTGGGATCTATGCTGGAAGTACAAGTATCCCAAGTCTCAATTGGAATTGAAGTAAACCAAATTGAAGTAAGATAGAACTTGAAAAAAACGTGAGGATTCCAGCACATGTCAATCTGCCTCACAGTGACCAACAGATTTAATATAATTCCTATCAAAATCCTCAAAGGTTTTGTAGGTACAAACGAGATCAATCTAGAACTTTTGTGGGAGGCCAAAAGAAGAGTAAAATGCGAGCACAAACGCATTTTATGGCACAGTTGAAGAAATCAAGACTGTGTGATATTAGAAAACGGATAGATCAATACGATAACATAGAGAACCTAGAAATAGACTCTCAGAAATAGACCCAACTGCATTCCAACAAGAATACAAAGCTAACTTTTGTTAGTCAGCTTTCTGTCACTCTATCAGATACTTGAGATAATCAACCTATAGAGGAAAGGTTTGTGCTGGCTCACAGTTCTGGAGGCTTCAGCCTACAATCTTGATCCCATAGTTCTGTGCTTATGACATGGCAGTGCATGCCGGTGGGAGTGCATGGCAGAACAAAGCAATTAGCCTCACAGCAAGGGAACAAAAGAAGGCAAGAGGGGGCTAGAGTCCCAGAATCCCCTTCAAGGGCACATGTTTAGTGACCTAAAGGCCTCTCTCAAGGTCCCACCTTATAAAGATTTCTCCACCTCCCAAATGACCTTTCAAAACATTTGAGATACAAACTATGACAAAATTAAATGCCCAAAGGACAGACTGTTAAGGGATAATGACACTGGCACAACTGGACATCCATCGCTAACAACTGAACCCAAACTTAAGCACACATCTCAGATAAACTTCATCTCCACAGAGATCACAGACATAAATGTCAAGCTATAAACATTTAGAACAAAGCGGGAGAAAATCTTTGCTAAGTAGGACTAGCAAAGCCCTCTTAGACGTGATGCCCAAAGCACGGAGGAGTAAAGGAAAAGTTGATAAACTGGAGTAATTTAGTTTAAAAACTTTCACATTGCACAATGGTGGGAAAGCAAACTGCTGACCAGAGAGTGCAAGGAAATGTCTGCAAATCATGTTCGACAAATCTGGGATTTAGAACATACAAAGCCCTCAAAACAGCAGTAAAGTGAACACTCTACCCAGAGTCGGGACACTACAGGTGAAAACATTTCACTGAAAAAGACATACCAGAGGAAAATAAGCGCACAAAAAGTTATTCAACCTCAGCCATTAGGGAAGTGCAAGTGGAAACCAGTGTGAGACAGCAGTACCTAAGTGTTACAGAAGAGCTGCAGTTAAGGATGGTGACTCCACAGAGAGCCCACGAGGGTACAGGAACTGGGCAGTGCAGGCACCTGGGGTGAGAACGGAAAATGGTGCAACTACTCCAGAAATCGTTTGACAATTCTTAAAAAGCTAAACATGAAACCTCCATACAACCCAGAAACTACATTCTTGGGCATTTATCCCAGGAAAATAAAGTCTAGTGTTCCCCAAAAACCTGTATTCAGATCTTCTTAGCAACTTTATTTGAGTAACACACACATACGTAGAAGCACATACCAAAAACAAGAGCAAACCTGGAAACGACATTGGTAAGTCACTGAACAAACTGTGGGATCTCCACAGTGTGTTTTGCATGGCAACGAAAGGAACAAGCTGTTGATTGTAAGCAACAACTGAGAAAAACCTCCAGAGAGTTATTCTGACAGCAAACCCCCATCCCAGAAGCTTAGATGCTATCTGATCTTATTTTTAGAATATCCTTGAAATGTCAAAATCATGAAAATAGATGAGTGTTTGTCAAGATTCAGGAGGGCACGGAAGCTGGAGGAAAATGACAATAAAACGGTCCCATGAGGGTGCCATGTGCCACCGGAAGTGTTCTGTATCTCAACTGCATTAATGCAGCATCCCAGCTACCTACAGCTTTGTAGATGCCAAGAGAAAAAGTAGGTACAGGTTTTCTTTATATGAGGTCTTACAACTGACTTTGAACATGCAATTATCTCAAAATAGGAAATTCAGTCATAAAAGTCTCTTTAGAAGTGTATAAAGCAAGTAAAACAAAATCAGCATAAAATTCATTTTTATTTTATTTATTTATTTATTTATTTATTTATTTATTTATTTATTGCAGTTCTTAGCCTCCACCTTTAACGGCTGTGCTATCCCCACAGCACAAAATTCATTTTTAAAAATATAAAATACAAGCTGGGCGTGGTAGTGCGAGCCTTTAATCCTAGCACTAGGGAGGCAGAGGCAGGCAGATCTTTGTGAGTTCAAGGTCTACAGAGTGAGTTCCAGGACAGCTGGGGCTAAAGGGAGACCCTGTCTCAAAAAGACAAATATATATATTCATCTATATATCTATATATATATATATATATTATTAGGGTAAGTGGATGAAAATGCTTGCCACCAAGCCTGACAACCTGAATTTGATCACTAAGAACCAAGTGACAGAAGGAGAGAGCCAAAGTTGTCCTCTATGACATGTATATATGCACACATGTGCACACACACACCACATACACACACATACAAATAAAAATTTTATAATAAAATAAAATATAGGAGCAACTTTGTATGAATATATGTGTGTGTACATAGATATATAGAGAGAGACACATAGATATATATGGGCACAAGTACACATTCTTCTCTGAATCTTTGTGTCCTCTTCCTCAGATTCTCTGTTAAAACCTCTACACTAGTATTTGCTGAGTAAATCACACGGGCAGTGCCTTCAGTTGAGACCTTGGCCTTGTGATCATTAGTGTTAACCATCAACTTGACAATCTAAAAATCACCCAACACTGAGCGTCCAGCATGACTGTGGTGATTGCCTTGACTGTAGAACCGAGGTGAGAGGACTCACCCACTGTGGGTGGGGCCATTCTCTAACTGGCACCCAATAATGCTTAAAAATGGAGAAAGTGCGCTGAGCACAAGAAGCATGCATAAATGTACTGCCCCCCCCACTCTTGACTGTGGATCAGTAACATGACTAGCTACTTCAAACACCTGCCATCTTGACTTATCTGCAGTGATGGACTGGAACTGTCACCCAAATAAACCCTAGGATATTTTATCGTACGTCAGGAAGTAAAACTAAGACAGGACCTTAGAAAGAGGACCAGGAGCTTGTTTACCCTTCCATGTGACACACAGAAGGTGATAACATGAAAACATGATGTCATGAGATATGTGACCTGCTGGAGCCTTGATCTTGGAAGCTCCAATTTCTAGAACTATAACAGTTCTGTTGTTTAGAAATTACCCAGCCTGTTACTTTGTTATGAAAGTCAGAATTATTTCTTTCTTTTTTATTGGCCTTTTTGAGACAGGGTCTCAATACTAATATTATTACAAGATAATATGTATTAGTATACATGTATATTACAAATATATTCAAAGAGAGTTGAAGTAATTCATTCAATAAACATGATAGGACTTTACAGGGAGTAAGATTGCACAGGATCCAACCCTAGTCTTAGAAACATGAGTAGAGTCCTAAATATAGCTAGAATTAAAATCTAGGAAAAAAAAACACTGTTCTGACTTATCTAGATAATCTTTCTTTTGCTGTGGTGCCTAACGGCAATTTCTAGAGTTGTACCAGATCTAAGCAAAGTTGCAGCCTACTAGTGCCAAAAGAATTACCAGCTGGTAGTTTGTAACTTACAGAAATGCCTCCCCTTGCTTAGGCCACTAAAAGGTCATTATTTTCTTTCTCAGAAGCTCAGGACATTCAAGTCAAGGACACCTGAAAGAACAGCTTCCTCCATCCTTCTCACTATAGAGAACATCAGGAGCTCCAAGATCTACAACTTGCCAGACCTCCACTACCCCATCACATAACAAGTATAAATTGTTCATGAGATGAAGTGCTGAAATACTCTAAAGCAGTCTTGTTCAGTATGGAAGAGGGTATTATGAACCCAGCCTGAAACATTTGTAGATGACAATGATGTCATATCACAATGTCAAGAGATTAGACATCCTGAAAACTGATCCCTTTTAGTAGAATGAGAAGTAATAATAAGATCTCACTGAGTTGAGATTATCCCATTGTCAGGAAGATTACCAAGTGATCCATCTTTCATGTGCTGAGTGCTACAGGACCCTGAGAGCTCTGTAGAAAAGTACATCCATTTCCTAAACAGTGTTTCAAAACATCAGAAAGGAATTCTCACTATCCTCTGCTACTCTTAATTTTAAATTTTTGTCATCTTTGTCAAGCCATTAAGACAATGTTAGTTCAAGGGAGTCCAAACCAATCATTTTAAAGAGTCCAAATATCCCAGGACCTTGAAATAAGATCTCCTCCGCACACTGCTCTCATCTACAGCTATCGGGGGCTTTGTCCACTGGCCACAGATGGATCCATCTCCTCCAGAAAGCATCACACACAAGCCTTGGACTTAGTCTCTAGGCTAAATTCAGCCTCAGGACTGCCATGTTCCTCCAATCTAATCTGAAGCAAAGCACAACCACACAGACATCCCGTCAGGCCTTGTTAACCTCAGTCTCTTCCTGAGCCTCCCGCTTGGGTACCATCGTATAGAGTGAGCCCCTGCATGCAAAACCAAGCTGAGATCAACTATGAAAATGCACTCTCTAAGGAGAAGGATTCCCCAGCCCATAAGGGACATTCTGCTGTGACCTACAACTGGCTTTATTTAGTATTGAACTGTCTTTATGTGAGTTCCAGGAAACAGATTCTGAGAGAACAATTTCCAACAGAAGTTGTTTAGGAGTGGTTCCTGGAAACACCGGTAGATGAACGTAAAGTGAGACAGGGCTAAGGAGGTGATCTTGCTCAGTTTACTGCCACTAGGCAATGAAGGCTTAGCGCTGGTCAGGAATTCCAGGAGGTTGTGAGGAAGAAATCCCAGAATGACCCAAACCAAGAGCAAAGAAACTGAAGCTTTTATCGGCAGTCTGTCACTGGCTGGAGCTTGCTTCTCTGTTCACTAAGCCCTGCTTGCTCTGACCCTGAACTGGCATCATCCCTGGACAGAAAATGTTTACCAAACTTTCAGACAGAGTTCATGGTGATCACCTATGATTGTCCAGGGAGATTAGTGAGAGCGCCAAGAAAGTCTGCTAGACTAGACGGCTCATCCTAGCCAGATAACGGGCTTGAAAGAGCCCAATTCCACGTGAGGACTCTGAACAGACCATGAATCTTGACACACTGCAGTCTCTACATGCATCAGATGAAAGAGAATGCACTGATTCCATAACGAGTCTGATAATCTCATCAAAAATGGGACACACTGAGGAAGGTCATTTCCTCACCAGAAACCGGACACAAAATCGGAACAGACATTTGTTGCCTTGGAAATAGTTGAAATATTTTGAGGGGCTGTTTATAAAGACATGAACTTCAACTTTCTAAACAACTAATAATGACTAAGGCCCCAGCTCCCATAGTTCTCTATTTCACTACTATGGATACCACAGTTAAAAGGAGCAAAAGCATCTTAGAATGAACTGCAGATGCCCATGCGCACCCACATGAACACGATGTTTGAGCACAATGACATCTGTGTCAGAAACTTACACAGTGACTCTTATCGCCAAGGCAAAGGTCTCTTGAGTTTAAAATAAGTTTTTCATCAGATAAGTCTCATATTTCAGTACCACAAAGACGAATGACTAGTTTTATTGAGCCAAAAATGTTCATTAAATGATCATTTGGGGGAGCACCTTTCCTGGTGTTTACATTGGAGATACAGAGACGAGTGTGGCTGTCTCTGCACAGAAGAGCACAATCTCGATATTATTCTTGGTAACTACACCCCATGGGTCATTTTCCTGTAAAGAGTGAAGAGGATAAGTAGAAGGACAGATCCAGGAAAGCCTCTCCCAGGATTTGGGCAGAGTGAAGAAGGCAGATGTTCTAGTGGGGTGGGGATGGGGGTGGGGAATGTATTTCAGGCAGAAAAAAAGCTAAAAGAAAATTTGGAAGAAAACAGGGCATAACAACATAAAATAGTACTCTCTAAATGACACATTAGACTTACTGGATCTGGAGCCACAGGAAGGAGATATCTGGCCCGACGGACATGTACACATATTCGGCCTTGAACAGAATCCGTCTCCACAGGAATGCCGGCAAATGGCTGCGAATAAAAGCAGAGGTCTGTCAGCCTATGGATTCATCAGCACATGGTTACTCATCAGGATCCAGTGCTCAGCTGAGGAGCCAGGCCCACTCCCCGTCATGAACTCCGCCATCATGTTTTATATAGAATATACCTCAGGTATATTCATTTACAAAATAAATCCATTAGAGTAAACAAGCCTGTTTTAAAACCAATAACTCCTTTATGGATATTGGTGACTCCCAACTTTCCTGTTTACTGGATAACACTCATCCTATCAAGATTCCTGGACAGACTGTGAAGCAAAAACAAAGGAAATGAAAATCTTGCATCTAAGAATATGTAACTCTATATTAACTATGATTGAATGGTATAAAACTTATAGCAATATTATTGGGAGATGATTTAATGGCAAATGTTTAATGTTTTCCCTGTTATGAATAACGCTGGCAGCAGGAAAGGAGGCTCTGGAATCGGCCACTCTGCTGACTCTTAGTCTCTATCTTCTGCTAGGGAGATGAGAGCATTTTCAATGTCACCCACAAGCCAAAGTCTTGCTAGGGTCAAATGCTCTGCCAGTGTCCAAAAGAGCAAATTAAATTTGTTAGCAGACTAAGATGGGGTCACTACTCCTTAGACAAAGATCCTTATAAAGAGCAAACATGATACAAAGGGCTAAAATAAAACACAGGATGGAGTGCACACTGAAACATCAAAAAAGCTTAGCTGGAGATTATAAGCTATTATGAAATGAGTATCACAGAATCACATCAACATTTATTTTGATGCCTAAAGCAAATATTTCTCAGAGAATTCTGAAGAACTCAGAGAGAGGGCTCTATTGTCAAGCTCATTTAGAAAAATCCAAATACCATCATATTCCCCTTCTTAGTGAACTATTTTTTTGAGACTACTTCACTACAAAACCCAGGCTGGACTCAAATTCTTGACCGTCCTGACTCAGCCTCTGGAGTACATACTACCACAGCCAGCTGTGATTCAGATATGAACATTAAAATAAGCCCCAGCCTTTGCTCTTTAAGAGTTAGACCTGCTTTTGCCCTTGACCACTAAACTTCAGAGTACATAGTTTGGGAAAGCCTGTGGCTTATTGTAGCCAGCGATGTAGAAATTATAATAAATATGTCAACCATGACACAGTTTTCCTCGAAGCTCCTTTAGAGTCGATCATACAGTCTCTGCAGCCAGGACAAGCATTGCACACAGCACACAGCCTTGAATGGAGTCTCCGCAGCTAGATCTAGATCTAAGGGAAGTCAATAATGTTTTGAAAAGTTGAGCTCCAAAATCAGGTTCAGAAACGGTAGGAAAATCTAAGAGCTGAAGACTCAGCTATAAACATATTAGTATGCAGGTGCTAGCATCAGTATTTGTGAAGAATGAACGACAAGTTGTCTACTTACGAACAATACACTGATTTCCACCAGGCAGAGTTTTCCATCCAGGACAACAGTAAGCATTATATCGTGATCCACAGACATTGGGTCTGAAAAAAAAGCAGAGTTACATACTTAAAATAAAACGAAGATATGATCAAATAAAAGAGAGAGAATCCCCAGTTATTAAGCAGGGTTAATCCCTGAAACGGAGAGCAGTAAGAATCCTGGGGCCCAATCAAGCTTAATAGTTTAGGGAGTCACGGATATTTTAACATAATGATATAGTAAAAATATCTCTTAATATCAACATTCACACAGTGCATCAGGAAGATAAAATCCAGATATGCAGAGGCCTCCATCTCAATTCAGAGATGCAAAAACCCATGGAGCTACATGAGTCCAATTTAAGCAACAAACTCTTTGTCCACCTGAATGAGAATGGGTCATAGAAATATCTATTACATGTAGGTAATTAAATGTCTACTCTTAGAAACTATATATTTCCTCCTCTGGCCCAGCTCACCTCTAAACTGTTACCACATTCTTCCTTTCACAAAAATTGCAAGAATGCAAACTCTACTATCAGTCAAAAAACACATAAGGGCCAAAGATGTAAATACTTCTTTAGCAAAAGCCTGGAAACAGTAGATACCAGAAATCATAGCAAAATAAAAGCAGCATCATCTTGAGTTTATTGTTTACAGACAGCTTGTCTTGTATCTTAGAGCAAAGGCTCCACCAAGAATCCACAGGACCCATCGTTAACACATTGCTGGGAGCAAATCAGCAAAGCTGTAGCTACTCCTGTACTGGAGACGCAAAGCCCTCCTGCTTATACCCTGACCCTCCCTTCTGCCTCAAGTGGAATTTGAGGTTCAGGTAAAGAATTTCCCTTATCCTTTACCCTTTTTATAATCCCAAGAATCCTGGAATGATTTGCACTACATGATATATACTTCAGACTGAGCGATGTTAAGGACAAAAAGGAAGGAATATGGGATGGGGGCAGGGAAACTTGAGCTCCATACCCAGCAGCCTGAACTATGAATGACTAGGTAGAGCCTTCATAGACAGAAGCGTGCTTGCAGCCTCTCTGAGCCTTAATTCATTTCAGCACACATTGTGATCATGCAATATTTGCCTGGTTTCCATCACGAATGTATCTGTGAGGTAAAATCATAGACAGGAGAGCTTCGAATGTGAAAAGGAAGATGAAGTTGCAAGGCAGCGTTATCATTGGATAGTGTCATCTCACCTAAATCTGACTCAGATTCCCATCAGCCAGAAATCCAGGTCATTCAGAAAAAGTCAAACATTTATTAACTGCAGGGATGGAGCCATGGCTCAGTAGCTAAGGGCACTGGCTGCTCTTGCAGAAGCCCCGGATTTGGTTCCCAGCACCCAAGTGGTGGCTCACGGACATCTGTAACTCCAGATCCAGGGATCTGATGCCCTCTTTTGGTCTTTTCAGGCATTGTAAGCACGTGGTACACACACACATACACAGGCAGCACACTCCTAACATGCACAGTGAGAACCAACAAATCTTTAAACCTTTTAACTTCATGGCTCTTGATGCTTTATTCCTCCTGTGACAAAGCTGTGTCCCCAACTTCAGTACAGAGAATGTCCTGGGCAAGCTCCGAACCTTGGAAAGAAAACTAAGAGCAAATAGGCCACAGGGGTTGGAGGAGTGCTCACACTTTCTGACTCTATAAAGGTCCTCTTGATTTAAAATAATGATCCAGCAAAAATCAACTGCCTCAAACCCTCCCCACCAACAGCCCATCAACAACAGGGCCTCTAGATCCAGTCCAGTCCCAGATAGGACCCAGAATTGCTTTGCAAGACCTCTGAGCTTTGCAGGGTTCCAGGTGGCTAAAGGAACTATGTTTTACAAGCAAAACTCAGGACACATTATTGTCTGACAAAAATGAGTGCATTTATGGAGTGGCAGTGCAAATAATGTTAGGACCAGGTCAGAAAGAAGTTAATCAAAAGGAAAGGGTTAACCATGCAGGAGCAACTCTCTAGTTGAAGCAGGTCTGATTCCCATAGTTACTCCCTCCCACCTTGAGTTATTAGTTCCCAGAGCTACCTGAGGTCAGGATGAAATTTCCCAGCCCTGAAGGAGTGCTTCCTACCCCCTAAGAAGCCCATTCCTCTCCAAGGGACTTCATGCTGCTAAACACAACCAATCAGCTTAAAGGTCACCACTGCTTGCATTGTGTTTCTATAGCCTTGCAATTGTGTATGTATGATGTCACCAAGTTCCTCTAGTTTGTGGCTTTGGCTTTAAAAGGTCTCTGTAACAGACAGTCAGGGTCATGCTCATCCCTGTGTGGAATGGGTTGCGTCCCTGACACATCAACAATTGGCTCCCTTGATGTGTCAATTTTCTTAATTGGGTTCTGGTGCACTAGCAAATTAAATAAATTTCATATCAATCTGTGGCCCCTCGGTTAATCTTGAGAGTGTGGCAGTTTGAGTCCAACATCTGGAGGTTCCACCGAGATATGCCACCTCCACCTCGAGGGGTCCCTGGACACCAGCTGGCCTTGGAAAACAAAGCGCTTTGAAAGGTCCCAAGCAAATTCTCCTGTTTTGGTTTTGGTTTTCTGTTTCTGTTGCGCCAGAGCTGCTGCCTCAGAGGAAGGTCGGAAGCGACTAGTTCCTCTGGGCATGAGAGAAGGAGGATGCTCCGACTCTCCAGTAGACGAACAGGGGGTTTTTCTCATACTAGACTCAGGATGGTCTAGTATCCAGGTTTTGGGGCATGGACAGTGGGTCCAGCCCTTCAGTTCTGGTCACGGCAGACAGCCCCTGCCATCTGAGTCCTTTCTGTGTCCTCTGTGTCCTCATTGTGTTCGTTTGATTTGTGGTCTTTGTGTTTTTCTCATTACTGCTTTTGTTTCTGTTCTTCTGTACTTCCAATCTAACATGGGACAGTCTACTTCTTCTAATCCCCTACTCTCCTCTCTCCTGTGCAGGCAAGCATGCACACAAAGGGCCCATGCTGCAAGCTCCAAGCAGCTAGAGCTGTTACTGCTCCACTCCCCTAGAAATACAAGATCCATCATAGTAAGATGCCGGGTAGCTAGCCCTCCTTAACAGGACTGTTAGTTAAGGTGGAACAGGTATTTAGTGAAATCAACCCACCATTTGGGTGCTTTGAGTACAGAAGTGTTTTAAGGGAGTTAACTAAAAAATGTCTTAAACTCTAAATGATTGTGTGTAAATGTGACAAAGAAGAATTAATGGTTCCACAGCCCTGCACAGCCAAGGCGTGCAGCAGACCAGAAAACAGAACTTTCTGTGCCTTGATATCAAGTTATTCTATGAGATTTTAAAAAGAAAAAGGGAATCTCTCATTATATTAAGTCATATGTCTGTGCAAGCTGTCTGTGTGTTAACCGTTTTCCCATGTGTCTGAGATTCATGTCATGTGTGCTCTTCTGTGTTGGTTTTTTCATTCTGTATTGTGCACATAAATTAAGTTTACTTTTGGCATGCCTCTTAAACTTTTTCAAAGGCCTAATTTGAACCCGGGTTCCTAAGTTCCTACAGAGAAAAATTCTAAACTGGTTATCTAAAGGTTTTATTTGTTATCTGTTAAGACTAGATTTGATCTCCAAATTAAACTGTTTTAAAGTTGCAGGTATTCTAACTTCAGTTTCCTTTCAACTTGTTTTTCCAGACCTCTGAAGACCTTATTTTTAACCCTTATGGTTAAAACAAATGTCTGTTTTTTCTTCTACCTAGCCAGGCTTTTGACAGCTGTGCCGCCATAAACAGTAGCACACAGCTTCCCCTGGATGCCTGTAGATGGCAATTTCTTCTCTCCAATGAAACATTCTAAAATGTTTTTTTGGTATTGTTCATTGCTTAATT
This sequence comes from Rhizomys pruinosus, assembly GCA_009823505.1. NCBI lineage: Eukaryota > Metazoa > Chordata > Mammalia > Rodentia > Spalacidae > Rhizomys > Rhizomys pruinosus. The sequence goes on along the minus strand of VZQC01005471.1, from coordinate 100,068 downwards.
GTCTTGGTTTTGTGCTGCCTTGGTAGGACTGAATGTTTCCTGACACCTTATTCTTTAGCTTCTTCCTTGGTGAAACTGTCTTTAATTATTGTATTGTGACTTCAGTTACAGCTAGCCTTCAGTACAAACTGGATATATAATTCTGTTTTTCATTATTTGTTAAAATATTTCAATAAGTTCATAGTTTTGAAACTAAAGATGTAAGACTTCAATGACAGCATAATAGGAAAAACTGTATTAGCCACCTCAGCCTTGGGAATGCAATTGGGGCTGTATGCTTTAAATGACATCTCTGAAGAATGAAAACATGTCTGACAACAAAGTATGTGAGTCTGTTCAATACAAACACTAGGGTAAAAATCTCTTTTATGAATGTATGGATAAATTGCGTATCTATGTGGATGATATTGTTAACAGCTCTGTTACAGCATATTAGAAATCTATCAGACCATTGATGGACAGTATATAGTGTTTTCTCTAATATGTGTATGTCTGTATATGATAACAATGTATGTCTGTGCCTCTGCTCAGTACAACCTTTATAAACTTCCATCACCAAAATTAAGTTTTAAAATCTTATGTATGAGTGTGGGTATAAAGTACTGTTCACTTTTCAAAATTCTATAATGTGGTTATAGCACATACAAGAAATTGTGTTCCACGGCTGGAGATTCTCAGTACTATGCAACATGTTGACAGTCTATAAAAATTGATTTTATGACTACCAATCAATTTGACATTCAAGGGTAAAATAAAAGTTATTCACTAAATGGGTCTTTTGGATTAATAGAATCAAACTGCCCTTTGAAGGTTTAAATTCCACTTTGGATATGGAAGTTGTCTGTTTGTTCTTACTGTTTGTCACCACCCCCCCCACCTTAAGACAGTTTAAAATTTAAGGTAAGGTAAAAAAATGGTTAGAAAAAAAATAATGCACAATTTCTTGGTGAATAAAGGTGTAGCTGTTAAATAAAATATCCAAATTCCCATGCTGGTATTTTAAAAACAGCTCACATGAAAAACCATGTCGTGTTAATGGGTAACTGTTGAGTTTTGAGAACACTGCACATTTTTGTGAACCAAAATTATTTACTTTGTAACTTATTCAGCTTGGCAAATGCTTTTGATCTGATGGGATCAATAGCATGGAATAAAATTTGGGGGAACTTTAGGTCCTTTAAAAGGTACTAATAACCATTAGCTACATCTATGATAAAAATGTTTATTCTGGTTTGCCTACAAAATGCTGCAGTTGGCAGAAATGATAAACAAAGTGTTACCCTATGGATACAGTGGATTAATAGAATGAACATTTGATAAAAATCACTTGGTAAGGATTATAAACTCTATTTTTTGGCATTTAAAGTAAAACATACTTTTTGTTTTCTTTAAATGTGTTGCAGATCTAGTTTTTAGTTTCTTGTATGTTTATTGTGACCTGCTATTGGTACATTAGCTTCTATAACTCTGCTATATATCTGTTATACTTGGCACATGTTACTTTTAATATTTTTAAGAAAAATTAGGTTTCACTTCTGGGGACCACATGAGAACAATCCGAATGAAACCAATTCTGGTGAGTTTGATTTAAGCATTTCCTGCCTTCTGTAGGAATGTGATAATGCCCTCCCCTCCTTTTTCTTCTCAAAGCTGTAATTCAAAATCTGGGGACAAGTAATGTGGCCATCATTTAAGATAGTCCTAGAAGGTATTGTTTTTAGCCTCTTTATTATCTTGGGTTTGTTTCCTGGACTATGTTAAAGAACAGATTGTGTGCTTTACTGGATAGGTTTAATGCCAACTTGACACACCTGAGCTAAGAAACCTCAATAATTGCCTTCATTGGACTGGCCTGAGCCCATTGTGGGCAATGCCATCCTTGGCCAGATATTTCTATAGTGTATACAATAGGTTAAACATGAGCCAGCAACACAAGCCAGTAAGCAGCATCCCTTCCTAGCCTTTGCTGCAGTTACTACCTTCAGGCTCCTGTCATGAGCTTTCACTATTAGTCAGAATGTTTTGCAACAGCAATTAAGAATTTATAAAGAATATTTAAGTCAATGTTCAAGCTTTATTTATGTGTTATATAGAAAAGCATTCAACTGACCCTCTTGGAGGTTTAACAACCATACTTAAAGCTCCAATCTGATTTGGCAAAAGGGATTTAAAAGGACAATATTTTGGCCCTTACCCTCTAAGGTCAACTTAAGTCCTAGGGTCCTGCATTGGCACCTTTGTACATGTCCTGTGGCAGTGAGTCACCAGTCATCCTGAGCCAGGGAGGTCTTGGAGATTCACTTAAGTGGACTTTTTCTGGCCAGTGTCCAGTCAATGGAGGAAAGTCAGTATAGAGGAGAAATTCCTCATGCTTCAAAGGGAAGCTCTGGTCAAGCAAGACTTAACTTTGTCCTCACGTCAATGGAACTGTTAAAAAGAGCCAGGCACAAGGCCTGAATGACCCTTAAGGACCAGAATCTCAACTGACAACACCAAAACTAATTTAATTTATCTGAGCTAACTGTGTGGTTTTAAAAGCCCCAACAGGAAATTATGGTCAAAGAAATACCATAGAGATAGGTAAAAGATCTACTGTACCATGCCAAGAAAATAACTCAGAAATAGGTTAAGCTGGCTCTCATTATGGAGCCCTGAGTATTAAAAAGAGTTTTTTGAAATTCCTCAGAATAGAGTACAGGTCCTCTTTTCCTCTGGAAATTCTAGACAGGGACCCTCCAATCACTAATGTACCCACTAGGCCTCCTGTTGGTACTGTGAAGTCTGTGCACTGGTACACTCACATAAGATTTAACCAGCTTGACTTTTCAGTTGCAGAAAAACTGTACACTAACTACTGGCCACTATTGATCTGGACCAAAATACCTGGCAACTAAAACAGCCAAGATGGGAGACCAGATTCTAACCCTCCAGCCCTACACCTGTTCCCTCAAGACTTCATCCCTCCTCAGCCCTTAAGTAGATCTTTTACCTATCTCTATGGTATTTCTTTGACCAAGCAGATACAGAAGAGAGAACAGCGTCCCATTCCCCTATAATCAAAAGACTGGAATGTTAGGTCTGAGTTTCCCAGAATTCCAAGGGACACATAGGTGTCCACCTAGAGGCTGTCAATCTTATGACCTCTTCCTTACCTGAGGTCCTGCCCAGAGCCTATATAGGAATGTACCTTAGTAGCCATCTTGTTTGCTGACTGCCCCACCAGGTGCCCACAGATGCCATGCCTCAGTTAATCTCTGCAGTCCAGCTCACAGTCCTTGGACCCATTACTACAGATGAGTCCATGATTTGACTCATGACCCTAACTCAAAGCGAGGAATGTTAGGACCAGGTCAGAAAGAAGTTATTCAAAAGGAAAGGGTTAACCATGCAGGAACAACTCTCTAGTTGAAGCAGGTCTGATTCCCATAGTTACTCCCTCCCACCTTGAGTTATTAGTTCCCAGAGCTACCTGAGGTCAGGATGAAATTTCCCAGCCCTGAGGGAGTGCTTCCTAACACCTTAAGAAGCTCATTCCTCTCCAAGGGACTTCATGCTGCTAAACACAACCAATCAGCTTAAAGGTCACCACTGCTTGCATTGTGTTTCTATAGCCTTGCAATTGTATATGTATGATGTCACCAAGTTCCTCTAGTTTGTGGCTTTGGCTTTAAAAGTTCTCTGTAACAGACAGTCAGGTCACGCTCATCCCTGTGTGGAATGGGTTGCGTCCCTGACACATCAACAATTGGCTCCCTTGATGTGTCAGTTTTCTTAATTGGGTTCTGGTGCACTAGCAAATTAAATAAATTTCATATCAATCTGTGGCCCCTTGTTGGTTAATCTTGTGAGTGTGGCAGTTTGAGTCCAACAATAAGACATGAAGGAACTAATGACAAAGGTCCAAGATCAGTCATTTCAGGTAGATAGTCAAGAGATTTTCCCAAAGCGTTTGAAATATTTCAGTACTGTGAACATTCCTGATTGTTTTTCCAATGTTTGGACTCACTCTATCACTCAAACATGGAAGACTCTACAATTTACCACAATTACAAACTACAAAGTGTAAACATCGCAGCCCAGGACAGGGGCGATGGCTCATTGGGTAAGAGCTCTGCTGGGAAAGCATGACCTGAGTCCAAATCCCCAGCACTCACGTAACAAGGTGGGTGTGGCCTCACATGTGCCTGTGACCGCAGCACCATGCAGGGTACAGACGGCAGCCTAGCCCTATGTTCAGTGAGGGATCCTGCCTCAAGGAACTAAAGCAGAGAGTGACGGAGCAGGACACCCAGCAGCCTCATCTGCCCTCCAACAGACACAGGCGCACACACCACACAGCATATATTTTAAAAATGTAAATAAAAAAGTAATGGCATGAATTGAGAAACAAGTTGGAAGGAAAGGTTTGTAGGGTGGAAAAACAATATTACAGAGAGTTTACACAAGATTAGAAAGAGAAAAACAAGGTCTTTATCTATCAATGATGTAAGTCCTATTCTTTCCTTGCAAGAAACCAACGGGGATTGTTTAAATCCAGACACAAGGACACAGGCATAGTAGACTCAAGGATGCAGGTGTGGTAGACACAGGGACACAGGTGTGGTAGACACGGGGACACAGGTGTGGTAGACATGGGGACACAGGTGTGGTAGACACAGGGACACAGGTGTGGTAGACACGGGGACACAGGTGTGGTAGACACGGGGACACAGGTGTGGTAGACACGGGGACACAGGTGTGGTAGACACGGGGACACAGGTGTGGTAGACACGGGGACACAGGTGTGGTAGACACGGGGACACAGGTGTGGTAGACACGGGGACACAGGTGTGGTAGACACGGGGACACAGGTGTGGTAGACACGGGGACACAGGTGTGGTAGACACGGGGACACAGGTGTGGTAGACACGGGGACACAGGTGTGGTAGACACGGGGACACAGGTGTGGTAGACACGGGGACACAGGTGTGGTAGACACGGGGACACAGGTGTGGTAGACACGGGGACACAGGTGTGGTAGACACGGGGACACAGGTGTGGTAGACACGGGGACACAGGTGTGGTAGACACGGGGACACAGGTGTGGTAGACACGGGGACACAGGTGTGGTAGACACGGGGACACAGGTGTGGTAGACACGGGGACACAGGTGTGGTAGACACGGGGACACAGGTGTGGTAGACACGGGGACACAGGTGTGGTAGACACGGGGACACAGGTGTGGTAGACACGGGGACACAGGTGTGGTAGACACGGGGACACAGGTGTGGTAGACACGGGGACACAGGTGTGGTAGACACGGGGACACAGGTGTGGTAGACACGGGGACACAGGTGTGGTAGACACGGGGACACAGGTGTGGTAGACACGGGGACACAGGTGTGGTAGACACGGGGACACAGGTGTGGTAGACACGGGGACACAGGTGTGGTAGACACGGGGACACAGGTGTGGTAGACACGGGGACACAGGTGTGGTAGACACGGGGACACAGGTGTGGTAGACACGGGGACACAGGTGTGGTAGACACGGGGACACAGGTGTGGTAGACACGGGGACACAGGTGTGGTAGACACGGGGACACAGGTGTGGTAGACACGGGGACACAGGTGTGGTAGACACGGGGACACAGGTGTGGTAGACACGGGGACACAGGTGTGGTAGACACGGGGACACAGGTGTGGTAGACACGGGGACACAGGTGTGGTAGACATGGGGACACAGGTATGGTAGACACAAGGGCACAGGTGTGGTAGACACGGGGATACAGGTGTGGTAGACACGGGGACACAGGTGTGGTAGACACAGGGGGACACAGGTGTGGTAGAGGACACAGGTGTGGTAGACACGGGGAGACACAGGTGTGGTAGACACGGGGGGACACAGGTGTGGTAGACACAGGGGGACACGGGTGTGGTAGACATGGGGATACAGGTGTGGTAGACACAGGGTACAGATGTAGAAGATGGTGCCGTAGAGATATAGGTGATAACTACAAAGAGAAGTAAGGGCCTGGGAAGCTGGGGGCCATCTGCTCACTCATTCAATGCCCACCCACCACTGTTCTGCTTCAAATCTTCAATACATATCTTTTCATATTGTAGTCATCATCTTCAATATATAGCTTTTCATATTTTGGTCATCAACTTTAATCTGAAGCAGTACGGATGCTTTATCCTCCAAACAGAATGCTTTCTGATTTATTAGAATTAAACCAAAAGAATATTTCCTTCACTCCAAGCCTTTCATTGGCATGTTACAGCTTCATTTTAATGCATTTCTTTTTAGATCTACAGACTTTTGGATTGTGATTTATATTTCCATCCCAATTTTTTGCTATATAATTTGATTTTTATGATGAATAGTATATTATTTAATTTCAGGTGTTTTGACTCACATCATGATATGATAGTCATCTGACTCTTTGCTGTTATTCAATATCATTAAACATTACTTTGTGTGACTCCACAGAGAGTATTAGGGAGGTGTACAATTTTAGCTTGAGAACTGCAAATAATAAAGCTTGCTTAAACAAGGTGGGTGGCATCTATTCTGCTCCACAGAGCCCCCCCAAAAAATTAAAAGCTCTAATTCTACCCACAAATGTTTTATTTTAGTTGGAAGGCAATAAGGCATGTAACATCTAAAGAGACGGGCTGGGTTGTTTCCATTATAAGGGATTTTATTCTAAGGTTTCAGTGCAAACAGCATTTACACAGAAGATAACTTTTAATGAAGCTACTCTTGTGGAAATGAGAATATAGCATACACATTACATTCTCCTCCTTTTCCTCAACAGTCTTCACTGCACCTTAAAAGTCAGAGATGAAACTGTGCAAATGGCATAGCTATTGGCAAGGAGAATTAAAATTCAGAGGGACAGAGCTTTGTGTATTTTACCTTCATATCAACTCTTTGAGGAAAGTACTGCTGTTACTACCTTGCGCACTAGGGAAACTACAGTTTTAGGAAGGTTAGACTGAAATCCCCCAGCTTGGAAGTATGTAAGAGATAGATTTGAACTCAAGAAGTCTGCAGGAGTCTACTCTCTCTTTCTTTCTACGTGTATGAGTGTACTGTCTGCATGTAGGCTGGCGCACCCGTGTTGTGCAATGCTGTAGAGGTGAGGAGGGTGTCGGATTCCCCTGGAACTGGAGTTAAAGATGGTTCTTAGCCGCCATGTGAGTGCTGGGAATCGAACCTCGATCCTCTGCAAGAGCAGTTGGCACTCTTAACCACTGAGCCATCTCTCCAGCCCCTATTCTCTTAACCAATGTTGGGCCACAGACATACTTAGAGACCAAGATGATATTTCACCCAGTAGCATTTGTGGTAACATACATAACAAAGGTCACAGAATGTCTACTGAGAGAGATAAGGATAAACTTGTTCTTACTATATTCTAATAGTCCGTGGGAATAAGAAGGAACTGGGTATATAGCAGACTTCACCACTATTACTTTTTATCATTTGTTTATTATTTTTTTATCTTATGTGTATGAGTGCCTGCATGTATGTAAGTGCACTCATGTTGTGCAATGCCTATGGATGTCAGAAGAGGATGGACCTGGCGTTATGGATGGTGGTTAGCCACCATGTGGGTCCTGGCAACTGAACCTGAGTCCTCTGCAAGAGCAGTCAGTGCTTTTAACCACTGAGCCATCTCTTCAGTCCCTGTTACATTTTTTTAAAATAGTTAAGTCCTCATCTGTAACTTCACTTCCCCAACCCCATCACCCTGGGGGATGGTGAGCCACAACAGGCTTGATGTTTGGAGCCAGCTCAGAAGCAGCGCTTGGAGGCTGTGTAGACTAACCCCCTCTCAAAAGAACAAACAGCTGGGCTCTACCACGTCTGACCACATCATTGCAAGAATTGGCCTCTGTGCAAGATGCCTGCACCATGTCCAGATTCCTTTAGCCAGAGCCCACTCCAGCAAACTGGGCCTGTCTTACAGAAAAACGACCTTTCTGCTTCCTTTCCCAAGTGCACAGCCTTTTCCAGATAGGGTTGAAGTGATAAAAAAAAAAAAAAGTCGGAGGCCTTTAATTTCATATGTAAGAGTTTCCCAGCCTATGCAGAGATTAAACACTTGGTTAAGGGAAAACTAAGCATCAGGTAAGGGCAACGAGGTTGACTTGCCCCATAAGCTACTTGTTCTTTTGACCTCTAAGGGAGAAATTGTGATTGAACACACTGACTGTAATCATGAAGAAGAATCAAGAGATGTATACTGTGGGGGGCTAGAGGACAGCTCAGTGATTAAAAGCACTAGCTACTCTTACAGAAGACCGAGGTTCAAATCCTAGCCCCCACAGGGCAGCTAACAAGTATCCATAACTCCAGTTCTAAGAGATCCAGTTCCTTCTCTGGCATCCAAGGCCATGTACAACACAGGTGCACGTATATACATACAGGTGCACGTATATACATATAGGTGCACTTATACACATCCAGGTGCACATATATACACACAGGTGCACGTATATACATACAGGTGCATGTATATACATACAGGTGCACATATATACACACAGGTGCACGTATATACACACAGGTGCATGTATATACATACAGGTGCACATATATACACACAGGTGCACGTATATACACACAGGTGCACGTGTATACATACAGGTACACATATATACATACAGGTGCACTTATACATACAGGTGCACTTATATACATACAGGCAAAACACTCACACACAAAATAACAATAAAATCTCAAAAAAGGTCTATACTGTCAATGTAACAAAGGGCCCCCAAGTACTCAAGTGGCATGTTCCAAGTTTGTATCTTAATACTGTGCCATTTCAGAATTAAAATTCCTTTCAGTGTCAAAAATGCACTAGATCAGGGAACGATCACAACATGTGAAGGAACTCTCTCTGTTGATTTGTTTTTTTAACAAATTTTTATCAAGATGAAAAGAAAAAGGAGATCTATGAGCACCACCTAGTGAAGCAAACTCTCCAACTCCTCTTGTTCTAGCCCCCCTCCCCCCAGCCTTATTTCAGTGTCTTGAGGCTGGTCCTCTCAGCTGAAGGCAGAGGTCAAGTCTCTCCGCAGTGATGTGAATACCACATGTGACTGTTCCAGCTCATCTGCCAGTCACAACAATGTGAGTAATAGCAGTGGCTTCCACGGCCTTCTCAAGCCTCAGCCAGACGCTCTGGATCAGAGACCCACTTCTGGTTTGTCTGGGCCGACACCAGGCAGGACACAGACAATCCTGGTTTCTTACTTTGAAGATGCAAGCCAGCCAACCTCTCTACTTCAAGCAGATTTTTCTTTTTAAAAGCTTCAAAAATACGATTTAAAAACAATTGAAAACTGAATAGACAGAATAGTGTACGCTTTGGTTTCCAAGCTTTTGCTCGGTCACCAGTCCACTAGTGAGCTCAGCCTCCATTCTTCCCAAACCATGTTCTGTCTTCTCTTTGTCATTCTTTCCTTCCTTCTCTTCCTTCTTTGCTCCCCTCCCTCCTCTCCTTTGACCTTTGACCTTACCCTTTCCTTCTCTCTTCGGTGCCTATTTTCATGGAGCTTAGAATTAAATGTGCCCTCGAACTCATTGTATCCAAGGTCACACAGCTCACCACCCTATATAACCAGCAAGTTCACCACCACGGACACATCAGATGCATGACTAACTAACCACCTCGTTCCAAATCATAGACCCACCTCTGTGTCTCCTCCACAACTCCAGACTAGTCATGACAAAAAAGAAAAAAAAAGAAAAGAAAAGATGAAAGAATTCCAACTAAGGAACATTCTACAAAACAACTGCCCAGATTCCTCAGTTCTGTCAGAGTCATCAACAATAAAGAAAGTCTGAGAAACAATCTCAGTGGCTAAATATAACAGGGGATATGGTGGCAGTGGTGGGACCATGGACATGGAGGAAAGCAGGTACCACCTAAGGAAAAGAATCAAGAATCAAGAACGGACTTAACCCAGTAACTGCATCAGTACAGAGTCATTAATTACAACAAATGTGCCAAGATAGGATAAGGTGCTCTAGCAGTGAGCACACACCCATGTTGTCACCCCTGCCCCCCACCCATATAGCAACTAGATCAGCCCCCCAAACCTGGGAGGTCACTTTAAACTGACAGCCCATTTAAATCCTTCTCAAATCTTTCACAGATGAGTGTGTGTGTTTTTCTTTAGGGGGAAAGAAAAGGAAGAATTTAAAGCTCAAAAAGCCATTGAGGTATCTGAACCAGAAATCCAGATGTTTAAAGAGTATCCTGGGTGTGGCAAATCCTGATTTCTCTGAGGCACTGGGTACTGTGCATTCAATACTACTATGAAACAGGAACTACCTGAATCACCCCAATGTCCCAGCAGTAAAACATTCATTAATTTTCTATCCTATTTTGCACTGGGATCTACTTTCTGGAGAGGGGATTTGTCTTTAGCCATGGAAAACATGCTCTCATTAAGTATACCACGGAGAGAGGTGTTTGTGTTCAAGAGGGAACTGTTTAGCCCTTGAGAGTTAAAGGGCTGCAACAAAATGGAAAAACTGGTACATCAAAAATTTGAATTTCTTGAACATCAGAGAAAATCTGACGAATAACATCATGAAAGCATACAGTGGTTTTGAAGACCTGCTTCCCAGAATTCTGCAACCCCCTGACCTTGCCAGTGAGTTCAAGGACAATCGGAACGTTTTCTTTGACTGGGATATCTGCTGGGTCTACTTGAGGCCAAAGCCACATGATATGTTTCCAAAGGGTAGATGAAATTAAAGAAATGATAGAAAACATAAAAAAAAAAAAAAAACAAGAGTGGCAATGAGGAGGCTGAGCTGTGATGGCAGGCTGGGGGCAGCATGGAATTCTCTGCTTGCCTCCTTTTGTCACCCACATTAGAACTGGGGGGAACGACACAAACCAGGATTCTCCTACTTCCCAGAAATCCTCAAACCAAAACTTCTACCCAGGGAAATAATGCCTCCTGAATGTTCTGGCCCAGGAAAAGTGAGGAAAGTCAGCCCATGGAGTTGGTTGAGAAGACGGGGCTACCCAGAAACGCAGGTGATGCCATACTTGAGCTCTGAATACTGGCAGCTCCTGACTGACAAGCGGGTAGTGTCCTAAAGCTTCATTCCTACGCATTGCTATTCAAAAGCTGAACAGCCTTTCCAACAGAAACATTGTTAATGAGTGGTGGTTTGGTCCCCCAAGCTAGTCAAATAGCAGGCTCTCCCCTGCCTTATCAGCTAAATAGGCCATTGTGGATTGGTCTGGGAACCTGACCATGGCTTAAAGTATTTTAAGGGAAACATTCCACGGCAGAGAACCTGAAGGAAACTTGGCCATGCAAACTCACTGGTTTCAGCTAGATTAAGCAGCCCAGTGATCTGCAGAACTGAGCACCTTAGACTCTGTTCATCCCTCACAGTCTGAGACGAAGGCCGGCCCCAAGTTGATGCCCTCTCAAACCACCTGATCATTCAGAGCAGAGAATATTCATAAGTCCCTAACTTAGACATTTGAAAACTGGAGAATAACAGGATGGTCTAATCCTCAGTGCACCTGATTTTTTTAAGGCTAGAAGATTCCACCCCACCAGCAACAATTTTATAAACTCAGCACCCAAAACCCAAAGGTCAAAAGAGTCTGGCAAGCTATTTCTAGAGAGACTGGATTCTAGTCCAGGAAAGGAGGCAAGGAAGTTTTGAACCCCATGTGATGGCTTCAACCTCATACACATCTCATTCAAACATTTCAGATCCCCTGGAACTAGGTAATTACTCCCTTTTGTAATCTGAGTTGCTTAAAGTTCAGATTTAGCTTCATAGTTCCAGTACCTAACACAATACCTAAATTTTAAGTGGTATATAAATGTTTAGAGTTCAAAGGTACTTCCAACTAAGACAATATAAGCTAGTGAGACTCCTATCAGAGGATTAAAAATTTTAAGATCAAACACAAAAGATACCCCTAAAAGGAATATATGGAGTATGAGAGTAATTCAATAGCTATAAAAGTCTTTGAGATCTTACAGCTCAAACTCCAGTCAACAAAGGTAAACAGGCAGTAGACCTGTTCAAATAATGCTCTATCAAACCCTTCAGAACAGGGACAACATTGTTGCTAAGAAGAAAAATAAAAAAACAAACCATTTGTTTTACAGTATTGTCCTCCAACAGAACAACCACCATCTTCATAACACCAGCTGTGTCTGCTTGCAAAAGAGGATCGCAGCTGGGCGTGGTAACTGTTGGCATTCTTTCCTAGAAGGAGGGAGCAGGAAGGGTCACTGAACCCTCACCGGAGCATCCGGCCACTTGTTCTAGCCATGTGTGTGCAGTTCTGCTCACGTGGCTTCAGGAGGGTTCGGCAAGAGGGTAGCCTGGGGAACACCATGGGAAGAGGGCTCCATCAACATGGTTATGGAGAAGCCAACCATCCATATGGGGTCAAGGCTTTCCAGCGTGGCTATCAGTAACCCATCACCCATACTGTGTAAGTAAGGCCAGTGGATCCCCTGGGTAAACTGTAGTTGAATCTTACTTTGGTATGTCATCGGGACTTTAGGAGGAAGAGGCAGACTTTGTTCAACTGCCCACCCCTCCGCCCCAGGGAAGGAATTTTAGCCATATCACTCACAAACTTTAAGTTTCTAAAAAGTCAAAGGAAATTAGGCAAAGCTCAGAGTTACTGAAATTATTCCACTGAAAATAGCACTTCATAATATCAGGGCTCTAAGACTTGAAAGTTTCTCTTTTAGCCTTGCAATTAAAGCAAAGTTATAAGCGTTCATTTCTAAATGCATACCTATCTGGGAAAAATTAATAAAGTAATGTAAATCTAAAAGAATTGGAGTAAAGGAAAAGTAAGAGGAAATTGGTAAATTAGTAACATATCAGGTCTGTGAGAAGTCATACTATAAAATAAAAATAATAATTAGCAAATTCTAAAGAACATTATAATTTACAATATGCCCAAATAAGGTTTTTCTCAAAACCCCTATCAGGAAAGTACATCACTGCACTCATTTTCAGAGAAGAAAATAGAAAATCAAGGAAAGAACATCACCATTTCAAAGGCTATGCTGTGGGGACATGTCTTAAATCACTAAGTAAAATGTCAAAAGGAATTATGAATAAAACATCCTCAGTACTAAAGAGTTTTAGATTTTAGATCAGAGATTAGAAAGATGTTTCTATAAATAGCTCAAAGAAAATGTATTCTCTTTTTCTAATTTGTACAACTTTTTAATACTCTGGTTTTCTTTCCATCAGACTGAAAAAAACAACAACCCCGTAAGACAGATCTTACAAAGTATATTGGGAAAACGATAGGGGTTCAGAAACACTCTTATAGGCAGGACTTTCTGCCACTGCAGGGTGAGTACCCTGTCCAGCTCCTTCTGATAAAAATGTTAGCCAGCTCTTGAATGATCAGGGTTGAAGACTGGGTAGAGAGTATTGGATGGGTAAGGAGCAATATAAAGATCCAGAATGTATGTAATTCATTCTGCTCTGAGCTAGTCCTGAAACATTGGAGGTTATGTCTTATCTTTGAAAAGTGACTTCTGTCTGATCTGGCTTAGGAAGATAGTGGACTGTAGGAAGTCAGGGTGACCCATTTCACATCTCCACACTTCAGAGGTCTCTGGGCCATTATCAATTCCACCAAGGAAAAGTGGAGACTTGACTCTTTCCCAGCTCAACATGGCTCTTGTCCGAAATGCAATCGGAAAGCTTCCTCTCACCCAAGTGATACCAGCCTTCATCTCCAAACTGGTCCAGTACTGGAAACTCCCCCTAAAATATATTTTTTTAAAAGGTGTGGTGCATGCCTAAAATCCCAGCAGTCAAAAGACTGAGGCAGGAGGATTGTCCTGAGCTTGAGTCCATCTTGAGCTACATAGCTCATCCAGAGATACATAGCAAGGCCCTTTCCAAAATTAACTGGTTTTAAAATATAACGAGATATCGCTTCCATTTTTACTTGCACAGGAGATCAAAGGAGGAGAGCAAGGAAATAGACTGCGGCCATCTCCGTCCTCCGCCCCTCGAGTGCCCAGCTCATTCTTCGTAGACTGCCCAGTATTCTACCTCCTAATAGCCAATCTTACTATTTATTCTATACCCCTCCGAGTCATGAGTCAAAAACAGCAAACTCGCTTGGCTTGAGGAAGAACCTTGGGTATAAGTTCAAAACTTTATAGCATTAATAAGTAGATAATGGCAGAAGTAGAACATTTCCATTCAGTCACCTGCACAGATCACTGATCTAGGAGACCCTCAAGGGCTAAAATCGTAGAGACTTGCAATACAAATGTGCTGTCTGACAAAAGAACATAGCCCGCTTACCATATCTTTTCAATAAACAGTTGACAGAGTTCACAGCAAAAGCAATAAGCTCAGATCCCAGAAAGACACTCACTAGGTTAGGAGAAACCCTACTGCAGTGTACTCTAATTGTGGCCCACAAACTAGATATTAACATGTCCTCAGATAAGGAGCCTTGGCTGGAATGGAAGTCTCTAGACCGCATTGAGAAAGTCTTGTTAGGAGAAACTCACAGTTAAGCTGAATAATCCTGACTTTTGGCTGGTACAAGCTTCTTATCAGACTCCAAATAGGCAGCTTGCAGACTGGTGTTTTAGAAAGCACCACTACTGTTAATTTCCTCCTTAGATAAATTATAAGGGAAAAAATTGACAGAGAGATGATCTGCATTTTAAGAAATATGTAAAAGATGTATCAACTGATTATAAAATACAGACTATAATTTGAACTACATAAAAATAAATAAAATGTATGGTGTGATTAAGGAAATTTAAATATCAGATACATTATGATATTAAAAGATTAATATTAAAGAAGGTTCATCTTCAGGGGTACATACTGAAATGCTTACAACTAAAATCAGTTTTCAGGGGAGGGAGAAAGCTCAGTCAGTAAAGTGCTTCCATGCAAGAGGACACGAGTTGGGTCCCCAGCACCTGCTTTAAAAGGCAAGTATATCAGCAAGTATACTTGCAATCTCGAAGCTGTGAAAGAGGATGCAGATGGAGCCCTGAAACTTGCTAGCCACCTGTAAAGTTCCAGGCCAGTGGGAGACCTTGTAGGCACACACACATACAAGAAATTTTCAGGGGTTAACTTCAAAATATTCTGTGGCAGGCGAGAGAAATGGATAAAACAAGATAGGCATGTCTCTCTCTCTCTCTCTCTCTCTCTCTCTCTCTCTCTCTCTGTGTGTGTGTGTATGTGTGTATATGTGTGTGTGTCTAAATCTAGTATATTTGTGTGATGCATACACATGTGTCCAGATATGAGCACCCATGCCTGCACATCTAGCATCCTGCTCTATCGATTCTCCACCATATTCTCTTCAAATGGGACCTCTCACTGAACCTGGAGCTTGGGTGGTGGCCAGCAAGCTCCACCAACTCTCCTGTCCTGGTCCATCATTGCACCAGCTCTGGGCATTTGAACTCAGACCCTCACAATCGCACAGCAAGTGCTCTTACCCGCTGAGCCATCTCCCCAGTCCCCAGATTATTAGTAACTAAATGCTGAAGCCAAGACATCACTGTATCCTTTTGTCTAGTTTTGTACTTATTTGACATTCTACACATTAAAGAGTTAGATGACAGCTTTGCAGCATCATCTGGTAGCATTAGTCCATTCTCACTGTCATGGTTTTCCACAAACATCACTCCATACTTCTGTTTTCTTCCTTCATTCTCTTGAAGAAACACTTATATCTGTAACATGCCTCAATGTTCCTGTCAGGGACAAGAACCTTTGTTGGCTATAAAAACCATTCAACCCAACCACTGAAAGGTTTTGTTTTTTTTTTGTTTTGTTTTGTTTTGTTTGTTTGAGACACCTTTTCTCTAATCATCCCAGCTGGCCTGGAACTTGCTATGTAGACCAGGCTGGCCTCAATCTCACAAAGATCTGCTTGCCTGTGCCTCCCAAGTGCGGGGATTAAAGGTACGCACCACCTTGCTGGATCAACCCAAGCATCTTAAGTAACCTGAGAGAACTACCCAGTGTTTCTATGAATCTTAACTTTCCAGAAGCTAAAAGATGAAAACAATGCTTGCGAGATGGGGATTCCAAAAACAAATAGCTTGACCTGTGCAAGTAATTGACTGTGTTAGCCATGATTCATTCTTTTTTTTAATTTTTTTAAATTCATTTTTCTCTATGTGTATGAATGTACCGTCTGCATGCGGGTCTGTGCACCTGTGTCATGCAATGCCTTGGAGGTCAGAAGAGGGTGTCGGATTCCCCTGGAACTGGAGTTCTCCTGGAATTGGAGTTTCAGATAGTTCTCAGCAGCCATGTGGGTGCTGGAGATCGAACCCTGGTCCTCTGCAAGAGCAGTTGGCACTCTTAACCACTAGGCCATCTCTCCAGCCCCCATGGTTCATTCTTATAAGCATTCCTTATCTTTCCTAAGGATGAACCCAGCAATTAATAAACAGGGCATTGAATGGCAAAGCCGCTGATTTGTATTAGGTCCATAAGGGTTGAATTTTGGCTTTTCTGTGCATAGAAGAAGTCATAGTTCACACACATAGGAAATATGAAATGTGGATAGAGTCATTTAGCAAAGAACCCAGGTATGTCCTCTGTCACTTCAATAGTGAGGCTGTGAAATAAGCTGTTCTCAAGAACAGGCTCAGATGAGATGATATACCAACCTTAGGTCAAGCAGACCCTGTTGTCTTGCTGTCAAATGTTCAAGAATGTCTAAATGAAGTCAGAATTGCTTACAAAAAGGAAAAAAATGGTCTGAATGTTCTTGTGAGATTCCTGAACAATTTTCAAAACTTTAAAAGAAATGTTTATTTTAGTTTAGTTTAGATTCATTTCTCTCCTGGAAGTAAGTAGAACACACACAAAAAAATACCTGGTATTTGCTTTCACATTATTTTGCTTTTTTATGAACTTTGATTGTATTGATGGTTGGGTGATCTATGCCAAGCCCATGAAAGACGGTGGATAATCTGGATGCTTTTAATGGCAAATGGAAAACTTGCCCTTGTGTTTCCATCGTCCTTTATTTAAAATGCTCTTATTTTTATAGTTGTGAATGAATATCAAAGAACCACAACTTCTTAGAGTTCGTTGCCAATCAATCAGCTGACCTGAGTTTGGCATTTAGGGCTGGTCCCTAGGGCTCAGAGTACAGGAAGTCTGCCCAAACTTCCCTGAATTAAGACAATGCATGTCTTCTTCCAACTTTCTCAGATGCTCAATAGTTTCAGATCTTTATGAAAGTCAGTTCTCATTAAAATCAAAATGGGAGTTATTAAAAGGAACTTAAAATGTAGGAACACTGAACTCAGGCATTGACGAAAACAATTATGTCCCAAATGGCAGGAAAGTGATGGCCGGGGCTCTGCTCTGCGTCAGCCTGGCCCAGGTCACCCAACAAGGCCTCCTGCAAGGCAGGGGAGAAAACAGTGGCCTCAGTCCAGGGAAGGAGCTCTCTGAGCCTTGGTGAAGAGGTGTTGTGTTTACCCACCCGACAACCTTGCCCTTCCCTGTAACCAAACTCCTCTTGATCCTAAGGGAAAGCCACTCCACATGGTCAAAGCAGGCTTGACAGACTGCTTGGCTTGGCCTGGCCAGCTGGAGGCCATTTTGTCCATAGTGATACACACGTTCATTGGGAGATGAGACATGCAGGTCTCTGACACTGGTAGCTAAAGGGTGCTGCACCCTGTATTTGTTGCTGTTATCCTTGTCAACTCCATCATGGCCGAATCTTCACTCCAACCAAAGCAATTAAACCCCATTTTGGCAATGGCCAGCCTTGCCACAGAACATTCCTAACTCCCAGGATATCTCTACACTACTGCCAAAGACAGTTGTTCTCAGGCCAGCTTTTCCATTTCCTAAAACGTAAGCTCTTTCCACAGAGGCCCTTGAAAATCCAGGAGTATTCGTCAGGAAGGAAGCAAGGCCTGTTTGCTACATCTGCTGTAAAAGTAAATAAATAAATAAAAATTTCTGTAAAGTTTGTTAGGAGAGTCGAGGAGGACATAGCCATGGGGACTAATAGTTTGTTTTGCAATAAAGGTCACACAATTTGAGGGAAGGAGACATGTAAATATAAAAATGTACCCGCATACTTTCTTTAAGGGTAAACAGACCTCTACAAATAAAGTTCCATTGGAATTATATTTTTAAAATTTCTTATGAAGTTCAAGTTTTCTTCCTATGCTTTTGAAAATAATTCCAAGATGAGAAGACGGCATCTGGGTACTTAGATACTAATGACTACCTACTGCTTTTATTTGGCAGGGAAAACATCACTTTTACAACTTTCCTCATCACTTTCTCTCACCCACGACAACAGTCCATGTAACCCCATCACCACAGCGAGATGTGTCAGGCACTGTACTAGAAACCTAGGGCATACTCCCATGTCATTAAGTCCTTGGACAACACAAAAAAGGTATGTATTATCATCTTGTTTACAAGTGAGTAAATTAGGTTTCAAGAGATCCAACCACTGGTCTGAGGTTTTTTTCTCAGTAGGTGGTGGAGCCATAATTTGACCCCAAGCATGTCCACCCTCACATTTCCAAACCTCCCTGAAAATATGGGCAGTGGTTATTAGTGTTCATTGAAAATGACTCCTCTATCTTTTAAAATACAGTCCCACAAGCAATACCACTCGACCCCATTACCCACAGCCAGGCTCAAATAGGAAACACTGTGAGGTAATTACAGCGTATCCCCCAGCCGCTAGCTCTGGGTTTTTATGACTGAACTGCCAAATCACTCCTAGCCAACTCTTCGGGAAATGTTCAGACACTTTCTCAGATTCCAGCTGAAAACGTCAACTATGTGGCCCCGGGGAGTGCAGAGCTCACAGGGTGGTAATGGGATATAAAATTTGCAAACTTGAGGTCAGTGGCCTAAACTCTAGGGTGTGAAACAGCAACGATCCATGAAAGATTAAAAACTATTTGTGGACATGAAGGGTGTCCATCATCTTTCCTCGCCAGGCACTTGTCTATATCATGGCTGACATTAACCTGTCAGCAAAGAGAAAGATACTCTAAATGGCATTTCTGCCTAGAATCACTGGAACAAAAAACCATAATATCAACAGATTTGAGACATGTGTTCATTCTGAGAATTAAATATTCAGTCCTACTCAAATACAGCTGATGTTCAATAAACAGCTGCCATTAAAATGAAGCAGATGTTCTACAAAATTATGGGAGAGAAGATATAGAAGGAAATGTAAGAATTCAAGAAAATGTTTTCATCTTAGCATGATAATCATGTGGGGTCAATAGTTTGAAAAGCTGAGTCCTTCGGTTATAAAATAAAAGATTATGTTTAGTTACAATCCACCATTGCCTTAGTCCACCCCAGAGTAGTAGGGCAAGGGGGCAAATTACTCCTTTAGACTCTCAGAGAGGTCCCCACCACCCTGATACACTTAAGAATGAAATCCTTCGGAAAGCCAACATCCCTCCCAAGCCCATCTAATCTGGAGTTTTCCACTGACTGCTTAAGTAGAATCATAGGTCTAAAAACTGCACCATAGTACTCCCCTATCAAGGACCAACTATTGAGAAGTCAAACACTGTCCCTAGAAGAAAATAAATAAGAAAAGGAAAGAACCAGAGGTGGACATAGTGGCAGCCTTGCCATCCCAGCACTCGGGAGGCACAGGCAGAACTATCTGGCAAGCTCAGGCCAGCCAGTTCTACAAAGTGAGACCCTATCTCAAAAAGAAGAAAAAGACACACACAGAGAGAAATATCATGTTTACACTGTGCCCAAAGTTTGCTCATGCCAAGCATAGTGGAAGACTGGCCAATATACCAGTCAACTCTCCAGTCCAATCCAATGCTTCCACTTAAACCATCTCTAAACCGTCACTATATGGTGTGACTTTTACAGCTATGAAATAAAGAAGAAAATATGCATCATGAGCACTTTTTTAATGGCCCTTCTCTGGGTCTCAGTTAACATCTAAAAACTTCCCAAATCCATCAACTATTTCACTTATAATGTTTCTTTGTAAAGATAAATGATATCCCTGTGGAATATCTGAGTTGAGCTTTCATTTGTTCATATATATATATATATATATATATAGAGAGAGAGAGAGAGAGAGAGAGAGAGAGATCCAGACTCTTGCTCTCTCTCTCTCTCCACACACACACACACACACACACACACACACAAAACCAATACTATTAAGAAACTACTAAGAAGAACCTTTAAAACGTAGTCACAAAGACACAAACTTATTAGTACTGGAATTAGCATTGGAAGGATGACCACGGCCACAGAGTGAAGTGCAATCAATGACAGATGAACCGCCTTCCTCACTGCACTCCTCTGAATCTTCTCCTGCCATATGCTGGCTCTTCTTGAGAAGCTCTCTGACCCCAAAGAACCTGAAGGTCACAGGTCACTGCCAGAAGTGGAAACGCTGCCATCTGTACCTGTCAGAACTCAGCGCCTGCTCTGTCCAGCCCCTGACCATGGCTGAACGTCCACTCACTCCAGAGCATTCTGCCTGCTTTCTCCCTCTTCCCTCCCCCATCAAAACCTCATTCTTACTTTTCTTCTGGGAGATTCCAATTCTCTTGAGGAAGTAGGCTTACATTTTACTCAAACTATATTTATCTTTCTCAATGTTTCAACACTAATGTTTCTGTTCGCCCTCTTTTATTATCTATTTCTAGCTAAAGTTGTAAAGTTACTTTTTAAAAGACAAGATGAGATAATAATGATTATGTGGATGATGATGAAAAAGAAGAGAAAAGGTAGAGCTAGACTCGGTGGGCTGTAATCCCACCGCTGGGGCGGGTTGTTGTTGCCAATGCTCCTGTTTGTTTTCTGGAGCCTCTTCTCAGGATTACAGCTCATCTCCACTCTCAGCTCAGCACTGGGGAAGCTGAGCCTGGATCATGAGTTCAAGAGCATCCTGGACTGCATAGTGACTACCTGACTACAAAAGCAGGGTGCGGGAGGCATAAAGGACCAAATGTGATTAGGATGAAGAGGAGAACAAATTAAAAATAAAACTACCTATGGAACAATATCCTTTAAATTTTTATTTTATATTTTTATTTATTTTTATTTTAAGAGTATTTTGCCTGAATATAAGTGCACTTGTGCATGCAATGCCCACAGAGGCCAGAAGAGGCAGTCAGATCCCCTGGAACTGGCATTACTGATGGTCGTTAGATATCATGTGGGTACTGGGAACTGAACCCAGGTCCTCTGTAAGAACATCCAGTGCTCTTAACTGCTGAGCCAGCTCTCTAAGTATTGATTTAGATATTCACACTTCAGTTCAAAACCATAAACTTTAACAACAGACCATGTGTATCTATAAGGCTGACATAAATCCTGTCTCCCAATACCAGTGTCATGAAATGGCTGTACTATATTTGGACTTAGATGTGTATATTTGAATGTAAGAATGACTGATGGTCTAGGAATGCACAGCCCTTCTAAACACTGGCCCAAATTGTCTGTGGAAGGGTGCAGTCCCGTCCCCCGTCTCACCCCCCCCCGCCCCCTGCTCACTGTCTGGACTACGTTTCTGGCTGAGAACAGTGAAGACAGGGAATCTTCCTTCCTTCTGTGCAAATGATTACTCCATTTAGAACAAGCACAGTGCAGTCTTCATTATTATTTACCACCCCTTATTCCAAGCACAAAACAAAAACAAAATGGGATGGATTATACCAACAGATATACAAAAATGAGGCTTTAAATAAAAATTCTGGGAGTGAAGAGATGGCTCAGCTGTTAAAAGCATTGGCTGCTCTCACAGAGGACCTGGGTTCAATTCACAGCACCCATATGGCAGCTAACAACCATCAGTAACTCCACTTCCAGAAGGTCTGACACAGGCCCTCTTCTGAGCTCTGTGGGCATTACGTGACATGGGTGTACTTCCATCCATGTAGGCAATACACTCATACACATAAAAATAATAAAATATTTTTAAAAAGAAATTACATATAGAAGGAAGGCCAAACATGACAATGTCTAAGTTAATAAAGTAGAGTTCATTAAAGATTTCACCAGTTTTCAAAAGTGAAAGAAAAATGTTCCATGTTTTGTAATGGTTATATGTAAATAAAATACACAAGTTTATTTGCAACTATGATCTTATTTCTGATGGCCATTAACTGCTTTAAAAGTGGAGCTGTGGGGGGGGCTGGAGAGATAGCCTAGCAGTTAAGAGAACCGACTGCTCTTGCAGAGGACTCGGGTTCGATCCCCAGTACCCACATGGCGGCTAAGAACCGTCTGTAACTCCAATTCCAGGAGAACTCCAGTTCCAGGGGAATCTGAGACCCTCTTCTGACCTCTGCGGCATCGCACGACACGGGTGCACAAACCTACATGCAGACAGTACATTCATACACATAAAAATAGATAAAAATTTTTTAAAAAGTGGAGCTGTGGGTAAACTGAGAACACTGCACTCAACACTGACCCATCAGAACCATGCCGGCACATTATTGATGGGATGTTTTTATTCTAAGGTCCCAGAAGCAAAATATAATGAAGCAGCTGGGCATGGTTGCACACACCTTTAATCCCAGCACTCAGGAGGCAGAGGCAGGTGGATCTCTGTGAGTTCAGGGCCTGCCTGGTCTGCATAGTGAATTCCAGGCCAGCTGGGACTAAAAGGAGACCCTGTCTCGAAAAGACCAAAAACAAATAAAAAAATACAATGAAGCGTCTTCAGCACAGGACAAAGCCATTTGGACTAGATCAAGCTAGAATTAAAACATAAAATGCTGGATTATTCCTCTCAAAGGCCTGTTACTAGCTGGTCTCCAGTGGTGATGACAACACCTCCTCCTTACCCTGCAGAGCCACACTGCTCCTCACATGCAAGTGCAGGCCTGGCATCCGGGCAGATCATGCTATGCATGGAATTCAAGGTCATGGAATTCCAGACTAAGTTTGAACATAGTCTGGTAGCTTCCACATTCATGTCATGGGAGACCCAGAGCCATCAGGTAAAAAGCCTGGCTGTGCTTCTGGAGAGATCACCCAGAAAGGCCATGTGTAGAAGATATTCTGAGGAGCCCAGTCAACACAGAGTACATGACGAGCCCGTTCAAGCCCAGCCTAGCCTGCAGCCATTTGAGTGAGGCTACAGTCTACACTCACAGCCACACCATGACGCTAAGAAACAGACCCAACAGACACCTCATCACTGCATCTGGGGCTGTTTGCCCATTTACAAAATCCCAGTCCAGGGCTCCATCCTAACGGGCAGTCCTAGGCAGGAGACTACATGATACAGACTTAAAACCAGAGAGGCCTTCACCAGAGCCAGACAAATGTCTCTTCACTTCTTGATTTCTGTCATCCATCCATCATTTAGATAAACTGTACCAAAGCAGACAGGACGGCAGGCACTACATTCTTGTTAAAGAAAAAAAAGTCCCCATATTATTCACCTCACTTGACACTGTGAGGAGCAGAGACGAGGTCCTCCGCCTGATATACAGAATTGAGAAGTCATAAGATGGTTGTTTTAAGCCACTAAGTATAGAGTGGTTGCGTAGCAAAAAAAGGCAACCAAAATACTGGCAAATGAAAACCATTGTTTCCTTGTAGTAGGCAGCCTAGAATTAATCTTGTTTGCTTTTGTTTTCTTGGAAACAGTGCTATTGTGTCTTCCCTGTAGGGGAAGTTTTCATTTATAAGGAGGTAGGAACATTCTAGACGCGGCTTCTCCTTTGTCTCCACAACTGGAAGCTCAGTTGTGCTACCTGTGTAGTGACTGGTGTCATATGAGCTTCTTCACCACCACCCCCCCCGCCTTTGCCCATGCCACCATGCACTCTCACCCACTATTTGCCCCTTAAATGTCCCCACCTTGTCTTCTTACTCACACAGCTTTTATACCACTGCCTCTGTGACATGGGTGGCTCCCATTCTATCGCTGTTTCAGAGTCTTATATATATAGCTCTTCATCCTCTAAGTACATTTGTTCTTTGAGACAGGGTTTCACTTTGTAGCCCTGGTTAGCCTGGAACTCTCCATGTAGACTAGGTAGGCCTCAAACTCAAAGCCTCCTTCTCTGTTGGGATCAAGCAAATTACAAAATTTCATCCTTGTCTTTCACAAAAATCAAGAAGGAATATAATGTTTTCACTAGTCTTCTCCTGTCCCTAACAGCATCGCTCTACGTGTAGTCACGTAGTGGCAAAGTACACAACTTCAGGAACACTAACCTCAGAGACAGCAAGCACTGAACAGCACCACTCCAGAGCCATGCAGCACAACCCCTGCCTACTGTGCCCAATGTCGGAATCCCAAACACCTCAAATCCCCTTTGCCTTCACCTTTTCCACTCATTTTTTCTTCGTCTCTCCTCCATTTCTTCCAAGCTCTAGTGTAGCATCTGACAACCCATGATAAGCTACTGACCACCAACCTCATACCCAATGCCTAAGAATTCTTAGGGAAATAAAACACAAGAGATCTCTACCTTCAGGGGGCTCTTGGTCCTAGTAAACATTTCCTTTCTTTCATTATACTTATCAGAGGCTGTTAAACATTTCTGTAAAAGGCTGAGTAGCAAACACTTCTGTTGTGCCGTGGCTGCATTGCCTCTGTCTCAATTACCTCACTCAACTGCAAGAATACAAGCAACCACAGATAATATATACATAAACGGGCAGGGCTTTGCTTCAACAAAACTTAATTTTCAAAAACAGCTTGGTCTGCAGCTTGCAAATTCAATCGACTTTAACTGTGATGTCTTTTCTGACTAATCTCTTTCCCACAATGCTTCTGTTGGCCTGTAACAGGATATGCCTTCAACAAATGCTTAGTTTCTCCCACAGCAGAAGATTCTGGGGGAAGGAGGGTATCATGAGTATTAAAGAACAAAATTTACCAGCTATAAAATTTAATTTAGCTGGGAAGCAACAAAATATTAAGTTAAAAGTTCTATGAAGCCATTATTTCCTGACTCTAGTTTAATGTCCCTGGAGTAATTACAGAAACTCTACATCCTTGAGGGTTTTGTTTTTTCTACCTTTTAAGTGTGCAAAGAAGTTTAAGCTCCCTCCTAAGGACCTATGCAGTAAGGAATTAACCGTATTAAGGTGCATTCATAATGGACACATCAAAGCTTGCTATTTTAACCATAATTACAGTAATTTAATGTAAAAAAAATATATTGGCTCTGAGTTCACAGGCAAGCAAGATAAAAAAAATGAAAGAATTGAATAATTCAACTTTTCCAATGAGAATGTAAGATACATATCAATTTCTCATGGAAAGAGAAAGCTGCTGCCTAACTGTACTGAGAGACATGTCTCACTTGGAACATGGAAACAAGAGATTCTAGGTGATAAAACTGGCAGTAACTCTGCTCAGAGCCTGGGCAACAGAAAGGGCATGCCTGCAACAGTTATCTACCTCCTTATTAAGAAGGAGAGCTCTAATATTAAAATATAATACACGTACCATCCAGGCTCCTGCTGCCTCTGATATTTTATGAGTCTGTTTTATTAGTGTCTTGATGAAATGGTAGAAAATATCTTTATTTAACTAAATAGTGATATGTAATTAACTGTACTTGGGATTTGTGAACTAGTATTAAAGAATATTAGGCATTTAAAGAGGAATTTTTTGGGGGGGCTTTTTGAGACAGGGTCTCCCTTTAGTTCCAGCCAGCCTGGCCTAGAACTAGCTATGTAGACCAGGATGGCCTTGAACTCACAGAGATCCACCTGCCTCTGTCTCCCAAGTGCTGGGATTAAAGGCGTATGCCACCACACCCAGCATCAAGTGAATTTTATCAATATCTTAGTCCTGAGCTTTTGTCTAGTAGAGTGAGAAGCCAAAAGCCATAAACTAAAATTCATAAAGACAGAAACTCTGATATTAAGATTTTTGTCTTTAGAATTTAACCTCTACATACCTCAGCACTCATGCTTGTCAAAAAGAATGAATAAACTGACTTTTCAATACTGTGAGGGTTAAATGGACTCCTATAAATAGAATGCAGGGAGCAGTGTCTGCTACATGAGAATCAGCTGAGCACTACTTACTAAGGCTAACATTACTTACAATGGCTATTACAGAGGTCCTGATTCACTGGTTAGCACAGCAACATTTTTATTTAATAAAAAAGGGAAATAAATACATACTCAATAGAAACCACATTTCACATTTTAGAGTTTGACCTTGTCCCTGAGTTAGTTATTACACTCTCTTAAAATGCTTGGCAGCATTTATCAGAGCATAACAACATCAAGGCAGGAGCAGCCATGTTTCTGTCACCTAATACCAGACTCCATGCCTTCTGCCGCTTTTCTGTTGGTCCCTCCCTAGCTCCTGATTTCCAATCTTCTCTTAACGGTTAAGCCCTTCCAAGATGTGAGTTCTATGTCTTTGGCATCCCACATAACTGAGTAAAAACTGGTATTCTATCCATAATTAACTTCCAGAATTAATGAACTCCTTGAAATTCACTTCATGATAAGTTATGGTAAAATGTTTGTGATAGAACTCTTGTTTTTGATGAGCTGACAAACTAATGGGAAAGAAAATGAAGTTTAGGGACTGGGGAGGTTGCTCAGTCGGTAAGGTACTTGCTGAATAAGCATGGGGATGTCAGTTCAATTCCTAGCACCCGTGTGAGCAGCCAGCTGGCATGGTGTACACTTGGATGTGAGCGCTGAGGAAGCAAAGACAGCAAGCTGGTGGGCTTGCTGGCCACCCTAGCCTGATCGGGTCATCCAGCAAGAGACCCTCCTTCAAAAGCCAAGGGTACCAGATGGCTACCTGGAAATAACACTCAGGGGACCTCTGGCTTCAGATACCCATGCACATTTGTGCACATGCAACAACACACAAGTGTGCCTACACACATGAATATCTACACAAAAGAAAAGCAAGTTTAAAAATCACAAAACACACCTGTGTCAGGCTTGATGTATTTTTTATGTTAGCTTTCTTGAAGAATTTCATAGCAAAAATTTAAGTTGTTTAAGTAAGCTCATTTGCTGGGCTTAGAATCAAAGAAATTGTTCAAATAATTTGTCTTTCAAAAAAATTCGTACTGAAAATAAAACCAAAATTCTCAGAACGTCCAGGTAAATTGTTTGATGTTTATTAAATGAATATCTTGTTTAACATTTTGTTTGAGCTGTTAGTAAAATACTACAATTTTTTTTTTTGTTGAAACAGAGTCTCCCTGTAGCCACAGCTGACCTGGAACTCATTATGTAGACCAGGCTACCCTCAATCTCACAGAGATCTGCCTGCCTTTGCCTCCTGAATGCTGGGATTAAAGACATGCACCACCTTGACCAGCAATACTACAATTTTTAAACAAAGAAACAAGTCCATTATTATTTAAAATTTCAAATAAAGGAGGTTGGAGAGATGGCTCAGCAGTTAAGAGCACTCGCTGCTCTTGCAGAGGACCCGGGTTCAGTTCCCAGCAACCATGTGGCAGCTAAATACCATCCATAACTCCAGTTCCAGAGGAATTCGATGTCCTCTTCTAGCCTCTGTGGGTATTGCATGCATGGGTGTACTTACATGCATGCAGGCAGAACACTCACATACATAAAATAAAAATAGTGTAAAAATATTTTATTCCAGATAAACTTGAAGATATGTATGAATTCATTCTGTTCATTTACTGTAGCTGATGTACATTTTCATTCATTTATATTATTAACAACTTAATTCACTTCTGTAAATGATCTAAATGTTCTCTATAGGCTACAAAAAGCCACATAAATATTTCATCCTTTTTTGTTTAAATGTGGAATTACCGAAACCTTCTACTTAAGAAAAGCTGTTTTTAAAATTGTGTTCCAATATTTTAGCTTACTCTCTTCAATGAACGCAAAGACAAACCACATCCCTGTCAGTCTTTCCCCATGTTTAATCATGAGACGTTCAGAAGAAGTCTTAATGTCATCTTTGTAAAGTAAAATGGACTTCATAAAGCCCTCAGAACATTTCTGTTCTCCCCATTGAAGTTTTTCATTTTAATAACAGGCTTCTGTGTAATTAATCCCTGGAGTTTGCCATCATGTAATCTACCCTGGATATGCACAATCTCGTGTGTGTTTTGCTGGTTACAAGACCTGTGGAAAACATAAACAAATAAACAAAGACCAAAGGAACCAAGTACAAGGGGACAAACTGTAAGAAGCACACCAGGCTCCTGTGCCTGTCTCCTGTCAGCCAGCTAACCTATGAGCCACCAGCAAGGACACAGCCTCATTTCCCAGTACTGGAGACTGGGAAAAAAGAAGTCTCACTTTAAGGAATTTTTCCCTTTGACATGAAACTGCAATATTTCCTTATTTGGGCGCTAAAGCAATAAGGCAATCATAAATAAAGGGTATGATAACCACTGTGGTTCAACTTGAGTTGGTTTGTTCTCTCTCTCTCTCTCTCTTTCTCTCTCTCCTCTCTCTGTATGTGTGTTAGATTGAGCTGTCTTCCATTTTTGCCTAATCATAAAGTTAGAATTTAGCTGAGAAAAAAAATTTTGTGAACTAAAATATAAAGTTAAGACAATTATTTTTCATTAAGTCCAAGCAAAGGAAAACTACTATATTTTTTTTAAGCTTGCAAAATTTGGATCAGGGAGATGTCGTAGTAGGTAAAAGTTGTCCTTTCACACACACACACACACACACACACACACACACACTGAAAAAATATGTAAAAATAAATAAACCTGCAGAATTTCTCCAGAAAATGAAGACAAACACGATTTTTATAGAGTAAATGGGGGCCACATTGATTCCATTTAGAAAAAAAAGATTTTCTGTAAAAGCAGAAATTGGCAATTTACCCTAAGAAAACAGAAAAAGCTGGGAAGAAATTTGAGGATGCTTAAATTTCCACAGTAGAACAAGTTCTTCTGCCCAGTAGAGAGAGGAAAAAAAGAAAAAAGAAGAAACACCTGCAACCAGATGGCAGAAGAGGACAGGCTGGACTGGGGCGGCAAACCTAGGAAGGAAAGACAGGCAGCCCCTACTTTGTGAAGGGAGGGGGCTGGCAGGAAGAGAACACAGGTGCAAAGGCCAGCACCTCTCCATACGTCACATGCAACCCAGCAGGCATTGCTTGTGAGGAATGAGGCAACAGTGCAGTGCACGTCTGACACTGGCGAGGAGAGTCACCAACACCACCTCACATTGTACAGTCGCAGGGACTCCAAACTACCTGCACTTCTGAAACTAGCATTTCTATCAGCATAGAGCAGGGATTGCCTTAGTCAGACATTAGTTCGAAATGGGTAATACGTTAATGAGCAAAAATAGAAACTGAAAACCATAACTGGAAAAATAATGCATAGCAGCACTTGCTGATGAGTTACACAGGGGGCATGGCTGAAAGACTCATTCATGGGAGACTGAAATGTGGGTAGAGCTTCAAAATCAGCATCAGAATGAGTGTCTGTTTAAAATCTATAGGAAAACTTTGATCCAACAATTCTACTCATATATCCTATTCCACAAAGAAGCTTATATATGTACATGTAGGTATGTGGAAGAATATTGGTAATACAAAATATTTAATATAATTTAAAGATCCCTCATTTGGAGACTAATCAACCACATTGCGAAATTTTACACACCAAGAAAAAACATGAGTTAATATATGGATACACTTTATATATTGTATCTATGTGTTTAAAATACACACAAGCCAGCAGGCGTGGTGGTGCACGCCTTTAATCCTAGCACTTGGGAGGTAGAGGCAGGCGGATCTTTGTGAGTTCAAGACAAGCTTGGTCTACAGAGCAAGTTCCAGGCCAGCTGGGACTACAGGGAGACCCTGGATTGAAAAGACCAAAAAATATACACATGTATACGCTTGTATATACATAGGTTTGCATGCATATGTGTGATACATATCTATAATTTAGAAAAATGCATTAGGAATGGTATCTGAAATTAGGAACGAAATACATTTAATTATATATTCTTATATTTTTAACCTCAACTATACATAGATTAGACATGGAAAACCTTACAAGTAACATGAGAATGAGAAACACTCATAATTTTTATCAATACTGTATTTTAAGAAGACTTCATAAAAACTGCAATGTGATAAGTTCTGTTAGAGATAAAATAGTATGAATAGTGTTGAAAAGCAAGTTGCTACAGTCATAAACAAATGTGAAACCCAACAGAAATAAGCACTTTTGTGAGTAAAAGTGTGGTGTTCTGTTAAACAATAAAGGAAAGCTTACTGTCTGTCTTCAGGTTGGACATGTGCCTCCCAAGGAGACATACAGGCTGATGACAGACACGTGGAGTGAAACAAACATCTGGTCAGAACCAATGTCTTTTACTCTCTTACACACATTTGAGCAATGGCCATCAGACCAGATATTAAGATGATATTATTCAGCAGAGTCGGGCGTGGTGAGCCACACCTTTAATCCCAGCCCTTGGGAGGCAGAGGCAGGTGGATCTCTGCAAGACAGAGGACAGCCTGGTCTGCATAGTGCGTTCCTGGTCAGCTGGGGCTACAAGGAGACCCTATCTTAGAAAATATATATTGTACAGTAGAAATACATCTTTGGGGGCTGGAGAGATGGCCTAGCAGTTAAGAGCACCGACTGCTCTTGCAGAGGACCCGGGTTCGATCCCCAGCACCCACATAGTAGCTGAGAACCGTCTTTAACTCCAGTTCCAGGGGAATCTGACACCCTCTTCTGACCTCCGCGGCAATGCATGACACGGGTGCACAAATGTACATGCAGACACTACATTCGTATACATACAAAAAAAAAATACATCTTTGAAAGAAAAATGCTTAAGTAAATGAAGTCTTGAAAACATATGAAAATCAGACTCTCAGCCCATTTATGGAACTCTCCATCTGTGTTTGTGAAGGACAACAGTTGTCTGTTGCTTGGTCAGGATCAGCAGGTTTGATTTGCAATGTTGTTGGACTCCAGGATTTATTGTCCACAAAGGTCTAGATAAGACTGAAGCATTACTATTTTCTGGGGTTAGAAAATCACACCTATTTTGTTACAGCCCTTATAGGTGCTTACCTCTCTGTTCCCTCATCCAGAAAAGGACTCCAAAACTGTTCCATATACTGCACTTTTGCATCTTGTATAGGAGCTATGAAAACACCTTTCACTAAATATACACCAAACAGCCCATAACAAAAAAGAATATTCATTCAGTGGGCACCTTCATTTGGCCTGGCAGGGCACAAGCTATACTGGTTGTCTGGTATCGCTTAACAGTCTCCTCCAAAGAGTTAAGAGTGGCCATTTATTTCACCCTACTGTTCTATGGAGGCTTGAACTTAATCTCAGACATTTGCCTTTTCAAGAGTCTTAAAAGAACTGATTTCCACTCACTTTCAATCAGGAAACTGGCAACCCTTAGACAGCCAACCCGCCTAATTTAAATCTTTCCTGCTGAACTGGCAGGGTCGTGGGAAGCTGCTGGAAAGTGTTGCAAGTAGACACAGTACTGTCAACACCCTCGGAAGGCCAGCCGTGGCAACCTTGCCCTGAGAGACATGCAGCGCTTCAAGCAACCCAGACACTAGTTCTCAGAAGCCTCTGCCCTGCTCTGCTTCCGGTGTGGACATCTGAAAGGGAGGGGCCCTGATTTTAATAAGCACAACTTCCAAGAAGACTGCATCCTATCCACGCATCTCCTCTGTCATCTCCCTTCCTTGCTCTTACAATGGATGGATGCGTACAAGAAAAGCACTTTCCCCTGAACACAGGGGAATTAGTATGCCCAGAGAGGGCTGGGCTCCTCCCCTTCTTCCTCAAGGAACCTTTCTCGCCTCCCCAGATCTGCTTCAACAATGGCCCACCGCAGGACCTCTCCTCTGGAGCGGGATCCTTAAGGGCAAGGGCAGGGCGACAGCACCCAAAGCGACGAGGACGCACCTCTAGGCTGCCCCCAGGAGGTCTCCCCCAACGGTCCCTCTACCTTCCAGATCGGCCCCGTCAGTGGCCCTAGATCTTAAACTCCAGAGAAGGGCGAGGGGGGAAGCACACCAAAGCTGACCGGTTCCATTACCCTTTAAGCGCGTCGTGTCCTCCGCCGCCTCTTCTCTTGGCCCGGTTGGCTCTGGTTTCCTTCGCATTCCCAGCCTCCAGATTGGCATCGGCCCCGTGGCTAGTGTAGGATGCTAAGAGCACGCTGAACCCCAGCGCGACCTCCAGCAGCCCGCCGCGCCGCATGGTGCCGCCGCCTCCCGCTCACTCTGCGGCTGCCGCTGCGCCCTCCAGCGCCCCGCGCCGCGGGGTCCCGCTCTCGCGTCGCCGGTCCCCGGGCCGGGCTCCTCCCGCCTCCGCCAGGCGCGGCTCCCACTTCCAGCTGCAACACAGACAAGTCCCCGAGGGAGGCCGGGGAGACACTCAGGGCACCGGGATGGTGATGCCCGCGATCCCAGCTCCCGAGCCCAGCCCGTGCGCCGCCTGCGCGTGGCGCAGTTCGGTTGGGTAAGTGCAGACCCTCTGATCCACATCTGGCTGCAGAGCCAGGCCCCCGGCGGCCTGGCCAGGACTGCACAGCACCGCCAGGTCCCCAGGTCCCCAAGTCCCCAGGTACCCGGGTCCCCAGGTCCCCCAGCCTCCCGCGAGCAGGCTGCCCTTATTGTTTTAATGGCACTAATTGCGCGCGATGCGCGCTGCTACGCCCCAGCTCCCCGGCCGATGCTCTGCGCCAAGCCACCCGAGCGCCGCCGCCCCCGCCAGCCCCTGGGCATCTGACGCGGGCCGAGCTCCGAGAGCCAGGTCAGGAAGCTGTCAGGCACGGGAGGCCAGCCAGCTGTGGGTGCTGGGACCGTCCCCCACCCCGGCCCGGGACAGACGTAATCGCCTCGGCGGCTAGACCGCCAGCCCCGGCTGCCTCCCGACCCGGGTCGGGACCCCAGCTGCACCCACTGGAGAGGCGGCGGCTCAGGCTCCAGCCGGCGGCGACTGGTCCTCGTCTGGCCCGGCAGCCCGCTCCCTCCGCTAGCCTGCGCTAGGTCAGCAGCTGTCCCAGCTGTGGCAGCCTGTCCGCCTGCGGCACCCACAGTCTCGGCCCCGGCCCCGCGGCCCCCTCCTTTCCCACCTCTTCAAGTATCGTCCGCGCAGCGGTTTCTCGCGAGAGAAATACTTTTTTAAAAAAAAGAAAGAAAAAGAAAATGACACCCCCTCCCACATCCCCCTCATCCCCACCCCACCCCCTGGCCCCATCCATCCTCCCTTTCCACTCCCCTTTGCCAGCCGCCGCCTCGGCTCGGGGCCTCCTCACTCGCAGGATTAGCGCAGTGGGAGGAGGCAGAGGTGATCCGGTCCTGCTGCGCTTGAGATACTTCGTCCTGGCGTGGAGAAAGAGGGAATGGGAAGAGGTGGAGTAGCGGTTTAGCCCGCTCTGCGGCTGGGAGGTCTAGACCCGAGATTAGCCTCTCGGTGATCAGGAAGCCCGCAGGCGCGGAGAGCGTGCCACCTGCACCAGGAATGCGCGCTGTACTCCGATCTGGAGGCCCTGGCTGGAGAGGAGCCCCGTCCGGGTTGCCGGTGCCTCCCTGTCCCTTTCTGGTCCTGCAGGCTAGAAACTAACTGCAGGCTGCAGTCGGAGGCAGGGCACGCTGCAAGCCACCGCAGCTGAGCTGGCTGGTGGGCTGGTAGAGGAAGGGGCTTGCCGCACTCCTTCAAGAGTCTACTGAGTGGCTCTTCCAAGGCCCAGGCCAAACCACTCTCCTAGGGTAAAGCCAGGATGCTCCAAGAGTCTGAATCGGATTCCAAACCAGGAGCCTATGATTTGGAATGCGGGCAACCCTGTTCCCCAGCCCTCAGTTGAGATTGGGGTTTCCCTGAAGAATTTTATTTATACAACACACACACACACACACACACACACACACACACACGCCTGCTTCAGCGGATATAGTGTTTATGACATCCTTAAATGGATAAGATCCGATGTTGCCTGCACTCCAGTTAGGTTAGGGAATCCACATTAGACTCCGGCTGTGGGAACCTGAGGACCCTCCCCCCTCCTCCCAACACACACACACGCACACACACACACACACACACACACACACACATAATTGTCAAGCTCAGTACAAATAGGTTTTCTAAGAATTCATGCACTTCACTGCGGAGGAAATTTCTTATCTTCAATATTTTGTGCCCAGATGTGAGTTGAGTGTAGGCAAGTAATTCAATGTCATCCCAACTGCACATCTTGATGACAGCCCCAGCTGTGATAACCGGAAATGGTGCTTGTATGACCAATTTCAATTCCCTGTCCTTTAAGCACCTTGGCTAGTTTAAACTCTTCCCTTCAAAAATCCTCTTAGCAGATCCATGAACTGGAAATATGGCCCCATGTCCTCTATTGAGTAAAGAATCATTCATTCAACACCTGGGAGATGGCTCAGTGTATCAAACACCAAACCTCCAAACCTTATGGCCCAAGTTCCATCACCAGGGCGGACATGGTAGAAGGAAAGAAAGGACTCCTGAAAGTTGTCGTCTGAACTCTGCACTCTGCCTATGGCACACGCACAAAATGAATAAATTAATGCCATAAAAGTCTTGTAAGAATCACTCACTCAAGAGGCAGTTACTAAGCGTCATCCATGTGTGCCACCTGACACACTTAGTGGCAGGCAAGGCACCCAACAGACGGTCCACAGGGAAATGAAGGCTTGGAACAAAGACTGACCCAATTTTCGAGTGCCAAGAGACATCAGGGTGCTTGCTTAGATGGTATACGCAGGGAGAGAGAAAGTGCCATGGATCCTTCTGATTAGCATGATTGGAGGACCTGCAAGGTGGTGGCAGCTCTTAATTAAGGATGCACAGTAGGATCTAGGAACTTAAACGTCAGACACAAGCACCCAGAACTTCCGATTTTAAAGGTTTGTGATAGACCTTGATATGAGTATTTTTCAAAGATCCCCAGATACAGAGGAGTGGTAAGGAGGCAGTTTATGCTGGGGAAGGGCTCTAAGCAAAGGAGCCACGGGGCAGCAGGAATGGCTAGTGGAGATGGAGGCTGGGGGGGGGTGGCCTGACCTCTAGCTATTCAGGCTATTCTGTGCCCTCTGAGGGATCTGGAAATTCTGACTGCTTAGAGGATGTCACCCAGTGACACGATGGATGAGAGGCGCTGAGCACAAGGCTCTTCTGAGGTTTTTGCCCAGGCAGTGCAGAGCAAACCCCTAAGAGGGTTCTGTTTATCTCATGGTGTAATCACCAAGCTCTCCTCCGAGAAGTGAAGGGCTTGCGAGAGCCTCTTCTTCAGTCCCTGCATTTGGGCTCCCCCTTCCCAGCCACTTCCTCATCAGAGGACAATTTCTCATACTCTAGGGGATGCATATGTATTTGTTGAATGAACAGATGAACTTCCTTTCTAGATGGTGATTTGGCAGTAACTTTAAAACTTCATCCCATTCTTCCTCGTCCTTCTCTGTACTAAAGAAACAGGAGCACTTGTCCATTGACAGAGCTGGTGCTGGTGCGTCATGGTGACTCAGTTGTCCCATCACTCTCTTAAGAATGAAAGAAATGAATCTTAGCTGTGAAGCCCTGAGAGTAAAATTAAATTGTCTGATTGCCAACATATACACCCATGTGCATTCTATATTTTATTACTTGGCTCATTATTCACTTAATCAATTTAACCAAAGCCAAGCACCATATGCTGAACACCATGCCAGGAACTGAGGCTCCGCCAGAGAAGAGGTCCACATCCACTGGTCAGAATCATGGAGGCAGGGGCTCTCTGATCCTCACGTTTGGGTTATCCCACGTGCTGGGCTGATCATTGCTGTGGTCCATAGGCTTCTCAGCTGGGTAGGATTATTGATAGCATTTCTCTCTTGGCAGCTTGCACAGCACCTTCCAACACTATGAGGTCTGGTCCTCGGGGAGAAGGCTTCCAGATCAGTTCCAACTCCATTCCCCTAAATCCCATGTCCAAAGTGTAATGCAACTGTTTTTATTTTGCTTGGTTTCCCATGAGTTTTGTCCCTTTGGTACATGTTACATAGTCATAACCATAGGGTCTATATAGTTTTGTCTTCTACTGAACAGGGAGGAGAATTCGTTTGCATTTTAGGCTTAACCTTTGCATTTTGCAGATGGGGTCCCTGGGTGAGGTTAGCCTAGCAATTCTTCTGGCAGAGAGCATGTACAACTGTTGAATTATGTTATTGAAATAACTTTCATTACCTCAATTCCCCAAAGCAAACAGTTCCTCTCCACCCAAAACAAAAGCTCTGCTTCCCAGACTTCATTTCACTTGTGTTTTCCATGAGTTCTGGGTCCCACCCTGGTATTCCCTGTCATTTTTTTTTTCTACCAGACATAACAGATACCAGCCCAACAGCAAAGGGGAATAAAGAAGAGGCCTGGCCAGCAAGAAAGAATACAACACTGGATCCATCACAAATTAAAAACACATTCTCTCTGAGCTCCATTAAACAAGTATTTACTAAACACAGCCCTGTGTCCCGCACTATGGTGGATCCTGCAGAAGCCACCAAATGCCAGTGCTGTTTCCTGCCCCAGGGGTGTACGCCATGGACTTCCCTCAGGAGAGGGGAAAGGACTCCATATCAGCAAACTTTCAAAAATGACAAAGAGCAAGCTGAGCAGCTAAGTTAAGCCAATTTCTGAACACAGTTTTTTAGG
Source organism: Rhizomys pruinosus (assembly GCA_009823505.1). Classification (NCBI taxonomy): domain Eukaryota; kingdom Metazoa; phylum Chordata; class Mammalia; order Rodentia; family Spalacidae; genus Rhizomys; species Rhizomys pruinosus. The sequence goes on along the minus strand of VZQC01005471.1, from coordinate 63,379 downwards.
CAAAAATAAAATTTTATCTGTGGACATTGACATTTGAATTTCATTTAATTTTCATTGGCAATGAAACAGTCTTTTGATTTTTAAAAGCAACTGTTAAATGAAATTACTTTTTGTAGCTTCTAAGCCATTTGAAAGGAGGCGGTGTCCAGCAAGCCATGATTTACCAGTACCTGGCCTGCAAGGAGAAAAGAGCCAGGGCAGAAAATTGCTCGAGGAATCTTCCCAAACTGGGTGTGTTCCCCAAATAAGGGTCCACAGGGGAGAGAGGTGGGCTGGGGAGGATAGCTGCTTTAGTCAGGAACTTAAGAGAAGAAAGGGGAATTGCGCAGCGCCCTGAAAGGAGGGTAGGGTTTGTCTGGATAGCACAGTTTGAGGAGAATCCATACACCAGAGAGGAACAGGGGGAGCAGGCAAAGAGGGAGGACAGATTTGGGGCCAGAGGAGATGGATGAGGTTCTTTCCCACTCTTCTAGGGGACACACCCTAGACTGGGTGTTTCTGGAGGTCAGAGTACTATGGACTATGCAAATCATTTCTTAAATGACTACAATTAATCACAGTACATGAATATTTATAATTTCCATCACTGAGACCCGATAGCACTGAGATCTGTCTGACCTCTAGTTTTACATTGAGAGAGGGCAAAAGAAGGCTTGGTTTTCCCCAGGTTTCAATTAGTCGCCTACACTAATGAATTTTTATAAAGAATGAATTTTTGCTCAAGATTCTAATAATATTCTCATTATCCCAGAATATGTTAATGCCCTAACCCAAACTGTCAAGGCCACTCCGAAGGTCTAGTTGAGTGAGGGTGGTGAGCAGCTTAGGTTATCAACATTCATCTTTTTCTGCATCTGTTTTTACTTTCGATCTCAATTTTCTCCTAACAGTAATTAGTGCATACTAGTAATTAGTGGAAATCTAAAAAAAAAATGTTTTTTCCTAGCTGACCTTATCTATTCCCATGATTTCACCCCCTGCTTATAACATACTATTAACTCGCAAATCTGTATCTCCACCCCAGACGTCTCCCCAGAGCTTCCAAAACAGACATCCAAGTTCCTGCTAGATGCCTCCACCTACTCCTCCCACGGCCATCATTGTGTAGCAGCCTCTGACATGGCCTGCAAAACTCTCGACTAGGTACTCATACCCAGGGATAGTCCCTCCCCCTGAGAATGAGCTGAACCTACCCAGTCTCTCCTTCCAGTGTGGCAGAGGCAAGGGATGTGACCTCCGATAATAAATTACAAAGACTGGATTCCATTCTGCTTGTCCTTTCTTGATCCCCTGCTCGCCCACACTGATGGGAGTCAGCTGCCTTGTGAACTACGCTATGTACAGACAGAGCATGGAACCAAGGAAGCCACCAGCCACAGAACCCAAGGTCCCAGTCCACAGCCTCCAGGAGCTGCACTCTGCTAACATGAGAGCTTGGGTATCTTCAGAGGCTACTGTAACCCTGGCCAACAACTTGGAGTGCAACTGTAAGAACTTGTCAGCCTGAGAGCACTAGCTTAGCATTGCTGGAACTGTGACCCACAGAAATCATGAGACATTCAAAGGGTAGTGTTTGAAGCCCCTAAAATCTGAGGTCATTTTTTGCAAAGAAATGGGTAACAAATATCTCAGCAAAATCCCTAAATATGTTCCTTCTTTTCAGTTCTCTATTTTAATTGTAAGTCCACTGCATAACCCGAATATTGATTAGTTTATTAGGTAGCCTTCACTTGTGTTTCTTACATCTACCAAAGCTTGACCACTTTTGCATTTTTTTTTATCGTGGTTGGCATGATTTAGTACTCTTAATTTGTTCCCTGTGTGTTCCATCTGGACCTCAGGCTGTCTGCACTACAAAATGAACTTGCTCCACTTCTGTAGCATTCTGCTAGCAACCATGTTCATGACATCATACTGGGTATCTTTCCACAGATAATAAACCCCAGGGAAGGATCCAGAGTGATAGACTAGGGGAAGGGTGGGTCTGGAAATGTTGGAGATTCTTGCTGCCTGTAGCGTGAAATCCAACCACATGACCAGTGAGAGAACAGGCCTGGGGTTGGAGGACAGAAGACCACATCCTCATCTGGGCCTGCTACTGATCTGTTCTGGCCTCAGCGAGTCATTTTACTTATAGAAGCCTTGGTTTCTTCTCCCTCAAGAAAATTCAAAGCTTAGATTTCCGAGGACAGTAGAGCTAGATAGGTGGCTTCAGGATGAACTAATCAGCTTTTGAAATCCCACGTTCCTGTCCCTAACATTCACCCATGATTCAGGGGTCTTGCACATCTTAAGAATCTGTACTTTTAATTAATAATTTATTTTTTGATAATTTCATACAATGGATTTCCAACATAGTCAACCATCTCCCCCATCTCAGATCTGCCCCCACTTCCCTCACCTGAATGCTTTTTGCCCTTCACATTTCTTTAAAACCCATCAAGTCCAAATACTCATTGGTGTGTGTCCATTCCCTGGAGTGTGGTTAACCTATACAGGGTCACACCCTTAAAGAAAACTGACTCACCCTCTCCCATCAGCTATCAATTACCAACAGTTTCTCAGTTAAGGACAGGGCTTCAGGCCTGCCCCCCCCAACACCCCCATGCTGGGATTTTTGTCTGGCTTGGGCTTACAAAGGTCTGGTATAACCGATGTGTAAGTTTCCTGTTATGCCCAGAAAACACTGTTTTGTTGTAGTTATTTGCCATTCTGGCTCTTGTAATCTTTCTGCCCCCTCTTCTGAGACACTCTCTGAGCCTTTGGGGTAGGGTGTGATACAGACACCCCATTTAGGACTGAGTACTCTGCCATCTCTTATTCTTTGCATGTTAAGCACTTGTGGATCTCTACACCAATCACCATCTGCTGCAAAGAGAAGCTTCTCAAACGAGGGTTGAAAAACACACTAGTCTATGAGTTATAACAATAAGCCATTAGGAGTTAAATACTATATTGATTTAGCAAAATAATAGTACTAGGCTCTCTCCTTTGGCCTGTGACTTGTCTAGCCATAGGTTCTTGGGCACCAAGTATGGGCTCCATCTTGTGAAGAGTGCTTTAAAGCCAGTTAGAAAGTAGTTGGTTACTCCCATAACATCTGTGCCGTTATTGCACCAGTGAGCACATCTGCTGGGACAGTCTTACTGTGGCTCACAGGGTTCACAGATGGGTGGGGCTGATGAAGGAATCTGTTTCTGAAACATTCAGTTCCTTGAAGTATATTCGGGTATTGAAGTTCATGGTTCATATCTTCTCAAAAGACTCTCTCAGTTCCAGTCTGTCATTGCTAAGCAGTTTTTAATTCAACGTCAGTTCTAGTATATTATAAATATACCAGAAAGTAAAAACTTCAGAGGAGCATCTTGTGAATATGTGCACCTATACCATGTTTTGTTTTCACTTCATTATCTTCCCAAACCGGATATATCTTTTTGCATAGTCTCTGGGATACATGTACTGGAGACCATGACAGGTCCATGGGAGCTGAACAGAGCCACAAAGGTCTCAGAAAATCAGCCAGGTTAATGGATGAGCTTCTTATATTCACAATGCTGTAGGACCAAGGACTGTAAAGTATTGTCTCCAAAGAATTTACAGATTACCCCCCACTCACACAGAGCTTTTCTTTTTAACATTAATGTCCCACAGATTTTTGCTGATCAACTGCCATGTTTAAGGCATGAGTTATTTGCCTAACAAATTTGTATTTCTGTCTTAGGCAGGTATGACCATTCAGTTTCTCCATTACCTCAACACTAACAAGATTTGGGGGAGGAACTGACACAGTCAGTAAGATGTTTGCCATGCAAGTATGAGAACCTGAGCCCAGCTCCCAGCATGCACTTAGAAAGCTTGGCACAGTAATTCCAGACCCAGGGAAGTAGAGGCAGGAAGACTTCTTCAGCTTCCTGGCTAGCCAGTCAAGCAGAATCATGAGCTTCAGGTTCAATGAGATACCTTGGAAAGAGTCTTTCTTATCCTCTACCGACACTCTACTATACTTTCCTCAGTGTCCTATAAAAAGAAAATGACTCTGTCTTTTCCTTTATTATTATATTTCATGAGTGTATTGCTTGTACTTGTGTAATACACCAGTGTCATACAATGCCCACGGAGGTCAAAGGGGAGCATTGGATCCCCTAAAACTGGAGTTAAGGATAGTCTTCAGCTGCCATGTGGGCGCTGGGAATCGAACTAGGGTCTTCTGCAAGACTCAGCTGCTGAGCCATCTCTCCAGCCCCCAGAATCTGTTTTAATGAGAAAACATTTGACACTCTTCAGTAAAAAGTAATGTAATTCTCTACTATAGGATTCACGAGGACACAGAAGGAAGGGAAACCACCCCATTCACAACAAGATGTTGTCATAGAAACACCAAGTCTCCTGAAGCCTAACTTTTCTCTGCCCAAATCTTTCAGATTAGCCCTTCACCTACCTGCACCCTAGTCTCCCTCTGTCTCTGGCCTCTCTTCCAAATCCCTCAGCCACACGACCAAGCTCCCAGCCCTCTGTTCCAGAGACCTAATTCTTCCTCTCTCTGCTTCTAGCATCTGTTCCATAAAAGAAAAGGCTTAGCCTGGGCTCTCCCCTCAGCAGAGGGGAAACATTGTGGAATCATAGCTACATCTAACATCCTTTTAAGCCTATACATCAAGAAAAGGGGAACTAAAATGAGGTGTGTTGGTGCAGACCTATAATCCCAGATACTTGGGAGAGGGAGGCAGGAAGATCACAAATTCAAGTCCTGCTTGGGCTTCTGAGTAAATTGAAGGGCAGCCTGGGGATATTGGTGAGACTCTATCTCAAAATAAAAAGTCAGAAGAGAGGTGTGTATGCAGTTCAGTGGTAGAGTGCTTGCCTAGCATGGGTGAAGCCCTGAGTTTAAATCCCAGTATAGCAAAAGGACAAAGGAGAAAAAGACACACAGATACAGAGACGCAGAGACAGAGACACACAGAGAGACAGAGACAAAAAGAAGAGTATTAGTAATATAAGGCAATACATATCAAGTAGAATTTGAGTTGAAGACATTCAGAAGTAAGAAAGAAATCTCCATGGCCCAGTGGGCAGAAGAGTTTCTATGGAGAAAGAGGACGTGAGGAGTGACAACCTGGGGAGACCCTCTACAAGGACGCAGTGGAGCCCACTCTCCTGCAGGAGGAGAAGCCTTCATACAGAGGAAGGCCCGGTGGAGGGAAATTTGCAACCTTCTTGAAGGGGGACAAAATCAGATGACTTGCATAATGGAAAGGAAGGATGATAGACAATTCCAGCAGATGAAGGCCAGAATATTGGAAAATCTGTGGAAATAGCATATCACTAAAGAATTCAGAGGGCTGGTGAGGTGGCTCAGTAGGTAAAGGTATGTGCTGCCAAACCTAAGGACCTGGGATCTACATGATAAAGGGGGAGAAACAACTCTTAGAAGTTTTCCTCTGGCCTCCACGTGTGTCATGGTACACACACACACACACACACACACACACACACACACACATGCACACATGAAAATAAATAAAACATAATTTAAAATTTTAGAATCTGACAGCTGGGCATGGTGGCATATTGCCTGTAATACCAGAGCTTGGGAGGTAGAGGCTGGAGGGTCATGTGTTCAAAGTCATCCTCGGGTACAGGGCAAGTTTAAAGATAGCCAGGACTACATAAGACCCTGTCTCCAAAAAGCAATGAATAAACAAATAAGTGGATAAAATTGTGAAAGTTAGATATTAGATATTAGAAATTAATATCATGTCACTATGCAAGAGAGACTGAAAAACAGAAATCTCTCAAGAAAGCCTGGCTGGGGAGATGACCCAGTTGGTAAGGTACTTCCCACAAAAGCCTGAAGGCCCTGCACACATGCAAAACCAGGCATGTTTCATGCATGTAATCCCAGTACTGGGGAGGTGGAGAGAGGTGGGTCCCTGGGGCTTGCTGGCCAGCCCGTCTAACCAAATTGGTGAGTTCCAGGTTCCACAAGAGGCTGTTTCCAAAGATACAATGGAAAGCAGTAGAGAAAGACAACACCCAGTGTGAACCTCTGGTCTTCACAGGCATGTGCGCACAAGTGCGTGTGCACACAGATGCATGTGCACCCTCCCCACACACATACACATACGCATATGAACATGTGTAGATATATGACACACAGAAAAATAAAAAGGAAGACGCAGCATTAAGTCTCAGTCAGCTCACCTGAAAAGGAAGAGAAAACCTATAGTGAGTTTTCATGGTGGAGCCATCAGGGCTGCGTGCAAAGCTACACAGAGGGGAAGCCAAATGACCCAGATTTGAAACTAGCCATCTGGGAATGAATAGAAATGAAGAGGAGACTGGGAGTGGGGAGACCTGAATTTGGAAAGGAGATGAGTCCCCGAGAGCCACATGCGGCTGCTCTGAGGAGACCCCGACAAGGACAGGCAGTGGCAGGTGGGGGCTGGGGAACAACTTTCCTAATGAGCACGGGCAATGCGGTGTTTGTGGACAGACTTGGGATTCCACTATTTCACTGTGTGAGCCTCTGTACATTTTATTTACCAGCTAATTAAATTTCTTCTCCCTAAAGTTCGATTCCTATTAATCCTGCAAATTGATCTGGAAGGAAGAATCCTCTCAATAGCCAAAATTTGTTCTTTGAGTTTTAGATTCTGATGGTGAGACAGGTGGAAACTGAGAGTGATTACAAAGTAAAGGAGGGATCCCCTCTAAATACCAGCACCAGACTTGCTACTGGCAACTCTAAGTGAAAAAGACCTGCCGGTCTCCACCCGGAATAACAGAACGGGTGGGGGGGAATAAAGATCACATTGTGCAACACATTCGATTCTGAATAATCTGTGAATGATACATATTCCATGTGGATACTCAAACAGCTATCAGTTTGAGAACATATTAGAATTATTAGAATCACTCCTGAGCCATAAGGGAATTTGCTCAAAGTGTCTGATAAACATGTATGAAATGTCATAATGAAACCTATTCTTTTGTAGAATGAATATGTACTATATTTTTTTAAACAGAACTATTCTTTTTTTTATTAATTTTATTTATAAATTTTTTTTAATTTATGTATGTGTATGAATGTACTGTCTGCATGCAAGTCTGTGCACCCGTGTTGTGCAATGCCACGGAGGTCAGAAGAGGGTGTCGGACTCCCCTGGAACTGGAGTTCTCCTGGAACTGGAGTTTCAGACGGTTCTAGGCCGCCATGTGGGTGCTAGGGATCGAACCCGGGTCCTCTGTAAGAGCGGTCGGCGCTCCTAACCGCTAGGCCATCTCTCCAGCCCAACAGAACTATTCTTATGATCAGGACCTAGAGATATATTCCTTATTAGTTGCATAAAACTGAATATGCATGTGGACCTGATGATGCAGGCTTGTGATCCTAGCTATGAAGCAGGCAGAGACAGGGGTTGGCATGTTCAAGGCCAGCCTGGGTAATTTAATGAGTCTCTGTCCCAAAACAAATAAAAAGAGGTCGAGGGGTATAGTTCAGTGATACAAGACTTGCCATGCATGGACATTATCCTGGGTTAAATCCTTATCCTGGGTTAAATCCTTATCCTGGGTTAAATCCTTAGAACCAAAAAAGAATAAATAAAAGTAAAAAATAAGAAAGGATAAAATATTCATCCCCACCGCCTAGGTGCTCTTTAAGTAATGCTGATATGTGCAGCTGGCTGGCATAGTTAGGTTTTTTTATTGTTATTAAACTTTTTCTATAAATTATACATCATTTTTCAATTGAACCTAGAGTCACTTCCCTCTCCATGCCCCTACCCCACCCGAGTCCCTGCATTCTACCACACCTGTCCGCATCCCTCTCTGAATCTCCCCAGAGTTTTTTTTTCCAGTTCTTTTGTTGTTGTTCTCTCTAACGTGTACTGCTTCAATATATACATATATATATACATAGTTATATATAAATATATACATACATATATACCCATATCACCTGAATTGGAGGTTTTTTTTTTTTTTTTTTGCTAAAAGATGTCATGTTTTCCTTAAGGAAGTGCTCGGAAGTTCCTCCTTGGGAAGCCCAAACAACCATCAATCCTGACCTTGTGTTTCACATTGGGGTCTTTCCCTCCCATGGACCTCCAAATGAAGTCCATTAAGCATGCATGGCATGGTTAGTTTGGGTGACTTGTCACTGTTTCTAGATACACATGACTTTTTTCTTAGGCCCCTACTGACCAGGGGAACCCAGCTTGAGCAGTAAGGTTTGGGGACCTTCCCACATTACCTCCTGGCCTCTGGCCCTCACCAAGCCCAGCTCCATGTCTCTACAAATCTCTCTGTTTAACATCCTGCTTTTGCTCAAGCCTTATCTCACACTCAGAATGTGTTTTCTTTCCTAAGTAGATAATGCTGTTCTCTGCCAAGGTCTCCTCTGCTGGGCCCCTGAGCCCATCCCCCATCCTCTGGGATATTAACTGCTAACAGTTCCCAGCTGTGTCCCTCAGTGAACACTGTACTGGCCATGGGGAACTGCCTAATCCAAGACCACACCCCCAGGGTGGGGCCCAAAACTTTTTTAACATTCCTAAAAGCCTGTTATAGATATATTCAACTCATCAAAACGAAGGGTGATAAAACATAAATTACCAATATCAGGAATAAAAATGGAGACATTACTAAAACCCCTACGCACATAAACACATTAAGGAAATATGAATCATTTTCTGCCCACAAATATGACAACTTAAATGAAATGGGAAAAATGTCTTAAAGGGCAAAAATTACCAAGTGGATGAAAAACTGGTAAAAGAGTTAAAGAGGCCTTTAAAGAAATGAAATTCATAATTTAAAATATTTTAACAAGGGCTGGAACGTAGCTCAGTGACAGAGCACTTATCTAGCAAGCACAATGCCCTGCTTCACCAAGCTCACAGCTGTATCAAACACTTATGAAGGAAAAAATAATAGTCTTACAAAAACTTATTTAGAAAAAAAGAGATAGGTCAAATACTCTCCAGTTCATTTTATCTTGTTTTATTTTGAGACATGGTCTTGCTATGGAACACAGATTGATAGACTGGAAAGTGTGGTCATGACAAAGGAAAGGCAGAGAAACTGAAGCCATAAGAACCACGGCCCTTGATGGTCTCCCAAAACTTGAAGGTGAGACCGTATTGCTGAAGACAGGACATCCTTTGGACACAGGATTTAGAGCAATGGAGCTGGAACTGACCTGGAAGCCACTTCCCCTGAATGCTGCCTCTCATAGCTTTGGAGAGCACTGAGAATACTGCTGAGAAGAACTGAGAGATGAACAGTGTTGAGGAAGAACATCAACCCATGGTCCAATCCCAACTTTAAGGCCAAATAACCACATCAGTGACTAGCAAACCGCATGGTGCAGTGGTGGCACTTTTATCTTGGAGTTAATCAATAGCCACCTAATTGGACTTAAAGCCCACTCAGTGAGAGGAAACTCGTGTGTGATACTGTAAACAGTGAAATTCACATGGCTGGAAAAGTCATAGTTCTTTTTAAAATTTTTTATTTATTATTTTTTATGTGTATGAGTGTACTGTCTGCATGTAAGCTGGTGCAGCCATGTGGTGCAATGCCTCGGAGGTCAGAAGAGAGCATCTGGTTTCCCTGGAACTGTGTTAAAGACAGATCTTAGCCGCCATGTGGGTGCTGGGAATTGAACCCAGGTCCTCTGCAAGAGCGGTTGGTGGTCTTAACTGCTGAGCCATCTCTCCAGTCCCAAGAAGTCATAGATCTTAGAGAAAAGCCCAAGGCTGTCACATCCTTAGACAAATGTAATTTCTTACTAAGTGAAAATATGGATCTTTATATTTACAGACAAGCATCCCAGTCACCACTCATTAAAGAAGCTTCTTTTGCAACAGAGACTATTACAGAATTCCACAATTGGTCACACACATTGCTTGTGAATTCCCCAAGCCTAAGTGGCACATCTACAATGCAACTTCCACATATAAAGCTCATGGAACAGAACAAGGGGTAAAGAGAACACTCATGCATCTCTCAACCCTCATCAATGAAGCTCCCTCATCCAACACAAAGGTCACAAATGGCTAAAGCATAGAGAATATGAGCTGCAGAGTGTGGGTCCCAAGACAAGACTCCTATATTAAACTTTGCCTACTCAGGGTTCAGGGACCATTGCAGAAGAGGGAGCAGAAAGATTGTAAGAGCCAAGAAGGAGGTGCATGACCACATGGAAATAGAGTCCTACAGGCTCCCGGGACCCTGCTCATATGATCCTACAGCAATGGTGTCAGTATGTACAAGACCCATGCAAACTCACACAGACAAAATCCCAGCACAGAACTCTGGAAATGAGCAGCAGATCCCAATCTTATTTGAAGAATTATTGGCAGCCAATTCCTGCTGGTGAAGAAGCGCTGATCTTCTTAAGAAGGACTGTTGGGGCTGGAGAGATGGCCTAGCGGTTAAGAGCACCGACCGCTCTTGCAGAGGACCCGGGTTCGATTCCCAGCACCCACATGGCAGTCAAGAACCGTCTGAAACTCCAATTCCAGGAGAACTCCAGTTCCAGGGAAATCCGACACCCTCTTCTGACCTCCGCGGCATTGCCCGACACAGGTGCACAGACTTGCATGCAGACAGTACATTCATACACATACAGAAATAAATAAAATTAATAATAAAAAAAAAGGAAGGACTCTAGGCAGTCTGACTAGACCCCAGTTAATGAACTTGCACTAAGGGACATCTGCAGGAACTAACTTGACAGGATAGGCCTTAACACAAATGTATGAATTCCGGTGTGTGTGTGTGGCGGGGGCCTGGGGGGGGGTGTAAGCTATGGGAGGTGCCAGTGGAGAAGGGGATGTAAAGATGATTAAGATGTTCTGTATGAAATACGCGAAAACTTAATAAAAAAATGTACAAAACGGGGCTGGAGAGATGGCCTAGTGGTTAAGAGTGCCAACTGCTCTTGCAGAGGACCCGGGTTCGATCCCCAGCACCCACATGGCGGTTGAGAACCGTCTGAAACTCCAATTCCAGGAGAACTCCAGTTACAGGGGAATCCAACACCCTCTTCTGACCTCCATGGCATTGCACAACACTGGTGCACAGACCTGCATGCAGATAGTACATTCATATACATACAGAAATAAATAAAATTTAAAAAAATGTACAAAACAAAAGAACCAGAGGAAAACTCCAGAATGATAAATATAATCAGTAATTTAAAATATACCAGTTGAACCAAATAATGGAATTGAGATGATAGAGAAAAGAGTCAGAGGCCAACAAGATGGCACAGGTGGCACGAGCTCAGCAGGCAAAGGCACTTACCTCAGAGTCAACTACTCAAGTTCAGTCTCCGGGATCCACATGGTAGAAGGAGATAACTGAGTCCCATGAGTTGTCCTCTGACCATAAACATGCTGTGGCATACACACCTGAGCCTGAGCACACATACAGACACACACAGACACACATATACATGCATACACACATATAAACCTACACACACAAAATAAATAATTTTAAAGTGAGAGAAAAGAAGTCAAGAAACTTGAATATTAATTAGCAGAAATTATCTTGTATGAAGAACAAAAAGGAAAAGACCAAAGATTGGAACAAAATTAACCGAACTTCCCAGACTTATGACACTATTCCAGAAGCTTGAACACGCTTGAAGTTAGAAAGAGGAGAATGAAATGAAAGCATGAAATTTTAATAAATTTTCCCAAAATTTTCTGTTTGAGAAAGCTATATTTATAGGTTAAATGTAGTTGGAAAATGTAAGACCAATAAATATAAGGAAAATTATGTATGGCCATAAAACAAATATAAAGAAAAATACTGAAAGGAGCCAAAGAAATGAATACGTGGGCAATGATGCAAATGAGTATCATCCTCAGAGACAAGGGAGGCAAGAAATGACATCTTTGCATGTGTGATGTGCATACGTGTTCACACATGCATATTCCTATGGGTGACCTGTGCACAGGCATGTGGAGCCCAGACGGACACCTTGGGTTCCTCAGGAGCCAGCTATCTTGTTTTTTGAGACAGTGTCTCTGGCTGAGCTCTCCAAGGGACCTCGTTAGCTGGCCAGGAGCCCAGGGTCCTAGCTCTGGCTCCCCAACGCTGGGACTGAACGCCTGTGATGCCACACTCAGCTTTTCCATGAGGGTGCTGGGGCTCAAGTGCAGCCTCGTGTTTTTGCAGCAGGCACTTACAAACTGAGCTGTCTCCCTACTCTGAGAAGCAACAGCTTTAGATTACATAAAAATAACAGTTAAAGAAAAAGTACTAGCTCGGGGAGCTACAGACATGACTGTCCACATGCCACATAAGCATGAGGACCTGAATCTGGATTCCCAACAGCTGAGGAAAAAAGACAGCTATGGTGGGCACCTGGCTGTAACCCCATGGCCCAGAGAGTGGAAATAGGAAGAGCCTAAAGCTCGCTGGCCAGTCTAGCTGGTCAGTACAATTAATCGGTAAGCTACGGTTTACTGAGAGACCATCTCAAAAAGTAAGGTGGAGTGTGACAGAGGAAAACATCCAACATCAAGTCCCCACCTCCACTCACAGTACACACGCACCCACACGAACACTCACAGTACACACGCACCCACATATGAACACTCACAGTACACACACACACACACATGAACACTCACAGTACACATGCACCCATACATACACTCACAGTACACACGCACCCACACATGAACACTCACAGTACACACGCACCCACACATGAGCACTCACAGTACACACACCTACACACATACACTCACAGTACACATGCACCCATACATGAACACTCACAGTACACATGCACCCACACGTGAACACTCACAGTACATACACACCTACACACATACACTCACAGTACACATGCACCCACACATGAACACTCACAGTACACACACACCTACACACATATACTCACAGTACACACACACCCACACACGAACTCTCACAGTACATATGCACTTACCACACACGAACACTCACAGTACACACGCACCCACACATGAACACTCACAGTACACATGCACTTACCACACATGAACACTCACAGTACACACATACCTACACACACACACTCACAGTACACATGCACCCACAAATGAACACTCACAGTACACACGCACTTACCACACATGAACACTCACAGTACACATGCACCCACATATGAACACTCACAGTACATATGCACCCACACATGAACACTCACAGTTACACATGCACTTACCACACATGAACACTCACAGTACACACGCACCCACATATGAACACTCACAGTACATATGCACCCACACATGAACACTCACAGTACACATGTGTTGGTAGCCTGCATGAGTGTGCTGTGTCGCTTGCGACCACACCTTAAAAATGGCGCCGACTTCCTGAGTCACTACAAGCCGTTTCCCGCCGTTGCCTTTGCATTGGAGAAACTGCGCATGACTACTAGTCCCTAAGCATTGGAGAAACTGCGCATGACTACTAGTCCCTAAGCTCCCGCCTTTAACATGCAAATGAGGCATCGGGACAGTGCACCTATCCAGAGCATACACGAACCCTCTAGACTGCTATATAAGCAGTGCCTCTTCCCCATTTCGAGGTCCTTCTCCTAAAAGAGCTGTGCACAATAAATACTGCTGCAGAAGAATCCTGTTGTCCGCGTGAAGTTCTTGCCGGCGAGACTGCTGCGCGTGACACACATGCACTTACCACACATGAACACTCACAATACACACACACCTATACACATACACTCACAGTATACACACACCCACACCTGAACACTCACAGTACACACGCACCCACACATGAACACTCACAGTACACACACACCTACACACACTCACAGTACACACACACCTACACACACTCACAGTACACATGCATCCACACATGAACACTCACAATACACATGCACCCACGAATGAACACTCACAGTACACATGCACCCACATGTTAAGCTGGGTGTGGTGATGCACACCTTTGATCCCAGCACTTGGGAGGCAGAGGCAGGCAGATCTTTGTGAGTTCAAGGCCAGCCTGTTCTACATAGTGAGCTCCAGGCCAGCTGGGACTAAAGGGAGACGCTGTCTCAAAGCTACCTCCCCAATTTTTTTTTTTTTTTTTGGTCTTTTTGAGACAGTGTCTCCCTTTAGTCCCAGCTGTCCTGGAACATGCTCTGTAGACCAGGCTGGCCTTGAACTCACAAAGATCCGCCTGCCTCTGCCTCTCAAGTGCTAGGATTAAAGGCGTGCGCCACCACGCCTGGCTCCAAAATTTTTTTTAAGTAATGGCTGAATAAAAGATATCCTCCTATATATTCAAACTAGCTCCTTTTTTATTTTTATTTTTTGAGACAGGGTCTCAGGTAGCTCAGGCTGGCCTTGCGCTCACAAGGATGACCTTCTGATCGCCTACCTCCACTGCCTGAGTGCTGTGATTACACACACACCCATGCCATCACATCTGTACTCTTCGTAGCACCAAATCAGGGTTTCATGTACGCCAGGCAAATACTCTACCAACCAGGCCACATCGCCAACTTTCTAGCTCTTTTTCACAATTGAGTTTTTTGCATGCTGTGAAAAAAGAGTCAAGGCTCTTATTTGTTCACGGAACTGTCAACTGTTCCCGCATCACTTATCGGCAAAACTGTTCCAGCATCACTTATTGGCAAAACTGTTCTTTCTTCATTGATTTGTTTCCATATTTCTATAAAAAATCAGCAGTTCACTCACATTTGGGTGACTTCTGGATTCCCTTCATCAGTCCACTGATCTATGCATCTGTTTTGTTTTGTTTTTTTTCACCAATAGCACACTATTGTTTTGATTACTTCATTATAATGTAAGTCTTCTAACTTTTCAAAATTGTCTGGTGGTAACTGCTGTGTCAGCCAAGATTGTGCAGGTTATTTCCTCAGCTCTTCCTCTTACAATGAAAAATTCCTGGACATCACAGCCACAGGCCAAAGCAGTCTCTAACAGGTAGAAAAAAAAAGAAGTGGTTTCCAAGAGACCTCAGGATGTAAGGAAAAACTAGGTGGTGAGTTTTCAGGTTTCCTAACTGCCTCTCATGTATTCTGGGTGGTGAAAGGCAGACCCCTCAAATCCAGAGACTCAAATGGTGAGAGGCTGAAAGTTTATTTCTCCCCATCAAAGAATGGAGATAGGGGTTAGAGGGATAGATAGTGCAGTGGTTAAAAGCACTGGCTGCTCTTCTAGAAGACCTAAGTTCAGTTCCCAGTACCCACATGGTGGCTAGCATCCGACCAGTTACAACTAAAAACCCTAGCTCCAAGGGATTGTTGGGAACATAATTAGCTTATGAAAGATGTGTGAATTAGAGGTAGTTTAGGATTAAATAGCATTAGCGAATGTGTGGATTTGAAGTGCTCTTACTTTAGAGACTAGAAATGTTAATTTTAGCTTTGTTGGAGGTTGCTTCACCCCAGGCTGCTCAGATAAACACTCCCTCACTCACCCAGCTATGAAAGGGGAATGCCTAAAGCTGAACATGCACATCTGATTAACTGGCTAGAAGGGGCACAGGCACAAAGACAAGATAACCAGACTGGGACCCTGCCTGCCCATTACCTGGGCATGAGCCTCAGATAGAGAGGTAAACACCTAACCATGGATGGGGACCCAGTATAAGCCCCAGATTAACACTGGGGACCAAGTTCCCTTCCCCCGCCTGGCTACTTAGGCTGGAAAGTGCAGATCCTCAGTGCTCAGTGCTCACACTCCCTTCCCAGGGCCAGCTAAGAACACCCTACACGATGCCCACCCTCAGTTGCCAGATCCTGCTCGAATTGCACACCGGACCGGCTGGCCGAAATTGCCCCAGACCTGCCTGCCTGGGGCCACCACAGCCATCAGGTTCCAGACAGATACGCCCAGCCCAAACATTGGCCTCCTGGTAACTCCCTAGCGTGGACCCCATCCACAGATTCTGGGAGACTAAGAGAAGGCCTCATAAGTGAGCAGCCTTGGGGAGCTAGGCCCGCAACGGGGCAGAATTAGGATTAAGAGAATTGTCCTGCGTGGGAAGGCATAAAATTAGAGTGCATCATAATACTTGTGTCCTGGACTCCTTTGGACCTTTGAAGTCCATGCTCGCAGCAGGGATCCAATGCCACCTTCTGGTCTTCATAGGCATTGCACTCCTGAGGTACACTTAGATGCATGTAGGTAAAACATTTATTCATATATATATATATGAATATATATGCACTGAGCATGCGCATCGCTCTCCACTGAGTATGGTGGCAATGTGACCAGCTGCCTCCTGCTCTGCTGGTGAGCCTTCCCTTCCCTTCGTCGGTGACTGTACTGAGGAGTCAGAACAAGCCTTTCCTTTCAAAGTTGATTCTGACAGATGCTTTGTCAGGGCAATGAGAAAAGTCGCCGGATAACTCATTGCTGCGCCCACAGGCCAATGGAGAAATGAACTCTGTTCCCCACCTGGAAATAGACAGTGCTTTGATTTTGGTGTCTGCAGGTCTCATCTGGATGTTGATCTCCATTCCCTACCCAGTGAAAGGAAGGGTGTTCTGGCTTTCCCCAGGGACATGTCACAGGTTGAGGTGGTGGCCTGACCTCCGCGCTTGCTTGGAAATAGCACCGTCAGTGAGCCAAGAATTACTGCACGAAACCATCTGCACTCAAAAAGCAGAGCTGAGAAGATGGCCACAAGTTCCAGGCCAGCCTCGTCTACAGAGTGTTTCTTGGCTTCCTTTGGACTAAAGTGAGACCCTGTCTTAAACAACTGACAACAAAAAAAGAATACTTACCTAAAATCAAGGTTGGGAATGGTGGCACATACATTTAATACCAGGGCTCAGGAGGCAGAGGCAGGTGGATTTCTGTGGGTTCAAGGCCAGCCTTGTCTGCAAATTGAGTTCCAGGCCATCTGGGGCTATAGGGAGACCCTGTCACAAAAAGAAATACTTACATTTTACTGAAAAATCTAAAATTAAATGTATAAAATATTAAAATTTCACAACAGAACTTATATAAGGGCACATGAGGAGCCGGGTCATCCATGCCTGAACAGGGGACTTCAAGCTAAGGCTGGAGTAAGATCAATCCATGCTGGAGAGAGCTAATCCACTGAGAAGAAAGGCTGCAAGACTGGGCTGCTCTGGAACGGGGTACAGACTGGAATCAAACCACTGCACTTTCCACAGCAAAGGAGCTTCCAGGAAAATGTCCCTTTTAACCCTACCCCCGACTTTCAAAGTCTCAAATTCGACAATTCAATACTCATTTTGGTAATAATTTTCAGGGAGAAATAACACATTAACATTCATAAATGCTGTTCTTTGCTAGTGTGCAGATCTGGCTGCACTCCTTCACTGGGACCAGATTTTAAACCAGGATTCTTGGTGATGTTTCAGAGACGGGGAGCTGGGAGACAAGGGAGGAGGAAAACACCCCAGGTGAGGAAGGCTCAAGGCCGAAGGGGAGTTTTGAGAGCTTCCCTGAAAGCTGTAATTCAAATTTTAGACACTTTTGTGTGGACTTGTTGCCCTTGGTCTTCTTGTCTTCTTGTTGCTGTCACTCCCATCCACGACAGTCACAAAAGAAAAAGAAATCACTCACCATTGACAATGGCTCCAGCCTGTGCAAAGCTGGGTTGGCAGTGCTCCCCTTCATCATTGGGCAGCCCCAACATCAGGGTGCTGTAGTGGATATGGGCTACCAGAACTCCTACGTGGGTGACAGGGCTGAGAGCAAGCAAGGTATCCTGATTCTGAAGTGCCCGATGGAACAAGGCACTGTCATCAACTGGGACAACATGGAGAAGATCTAGCACTATATCTTCTACAACGAGCTGCATGTGGCCCCTAAGGAGCACCCAGTGCTAATGACCGAGGCTCCCTCTGAACCCCAAGGCTAGCAAAGAGATGGTGAAGATCATGTTAGAGACCTTAAACACCCCAGCCATGTGCATAGCCATTCAGGAGGTGCTGTCCCTGTATACCTCTGGGCACACCATGGCATTGTCATACACTCTGGTGATGGAGTCACACATACAGTTGGCGGGGGTTGTCTACCAGGACTATTCCCTTCTCCATACCATCTTGTGTGTGGACCTGGCTGACTGGGACCTGACAGACTGCCTCATGAAGATCCTGACTGATTGAGACTACAGCTTCACCACCACAGCCGAGCCAGAGATTGTGTGTGACATCAAAGGCAAGCTGTGTGATGCTGCCCTGGGCTTTGATCAGGAAAATGCCACTGCTGCATCCTCCTCCTCCCTATGAAGAACCATGACCTCCCCACCAGGCTGGTGATCACCACTGACAATGAGCAAGTCTGGTGTACAGAGCTACTCTTCCCACCCTCCTTCCTGAGGTGTGAAGTCCGCGAGACCACCTTCAACTCCATCATGGATGGCAATGTGGACGTCTGCAAGGACCTGGATGCCAACACAGTGCTGTCTGGTGGCACCACCATGTGCCCAGGCATTGCTGACAGAATGAAGGAGATCATGGCCCTAACACCCAGCACAACAAAGATCAAGATCATCGCTCTCAAGGACAAGTACTATTTCTGGATTGGTGGCTCCATCCTGGCCTCGTCCACATTCCAGCAGATTCATATCAGCAAGAGGAGTATGACAAGTCAGGACCCTCCGTTGTCCACTGCAGTTGCTTCTAGATGGACTGAGCAGGTGTCAGACATCTGCTGCATGGGCTGAGTCTGAAGTACCAATTTGTCCTGGCAGAAGCCCCCACCCCGTGCTAGCCTCAGAAATCTGGAATAGCCTTTCAATAGAAATTTGTCCTTGAAGCCTGTATGTGACATCAGCCCTGGATCCTACAACTTGTTGCTGCTTTTCTACCTTGTATTCAGGTTAATAGCTCCCTTGGTATATATTCCCTAGCATATCTTGATATAAGTCCTTAGTCCATGTGGCTCAGGGAGTTGGTGGCTGAAATGGGCACACTATGCAAGAGAAATCCCCAGTCTAGTGGATCTGTGTGAGCACAGCACAGTGATCTGCACAGGGTATTAACAGCAGAGCTAACTGTTCCAGGGTTTGTCAAGACTGGCAAGTGCTCCTAAACCACTTAGCATTTCTGTCTTGCCAGTCTACCAGAGTGGGAAAGTCTGAGTCTTCGGACCCAGTTTCTGTTCTTGTGTTTCCCTCCTGAACACAGTGGGTTGCTTCTGGCCTTGAGTTGGGACACCTGAAAATTGATTCATTCTTTTAATTTATATAAGGGGGGTTTATACTCAATTATTTAAGAAATAATAATTTTGGGCTTTCTACTGGGAGAATATTGGGTCCCAGAGCATGTCATCGTGTAAAGAAAGACAAGTGCTATAGTACAAAAAAATAAAAATAATAATAAATAAATAAGAAAGAAAGAGACTTTCGTACGTGCTATTTAAAAAGTGCTATTGTCAAATGAATCATTCTATCAATGAGAGAATGCTATAAAGTTCTTTGTCATTCCCCTAGGTTTTGATATTGGACAAATGACTTTTCTATGACTCAGTTTTTCCTAGCTTTGAGGTAAAGAAATTCCTTCTTTACAAGACTTTTCCTAGTAGGGTGGACTCTGTAACGAAGCATCATCGTATAATTGTCCAACCTTAAGGATTCTGACATGCATGAGCCCACACCAGTGAACAGCAAGAGTCACAGACAGGGTTGTCTGTGTGCTTTGGGATGGCTGCAAGATTCCAGCTGTCACGTCTCATGGGAACATGGTGGTTCACCATAACGCAGCTGTGCACACTGTTCAAGGAAGCCAACAGCCCCCACCCCCTCTTTACTCCCATACTGTTCTCATCTTCACAATCCTAGATGAGAGTGACTGCTCCCCTCGCCCAAGTCGTTCCAGGCTGTTAGAGGAATCCTCCCATTTCTAGGAAATACACTAGCCAGACAAAAGATGTACACGTAATTAGAAATATCTAAAGGTTTTTAGAAAAAAAATATCACTATCAACTCTAGAAGTGACTATAGTTTATGATTGGCAGTGAAACAACTGTTTAAAACTAAGTCAGGGGGGCTGGAGAGATGGCCTAGCGGTTAAGAGCGCCGACTGCTCTTACAGAGGACCCGGGTTCGATCCCCAGCACCCACATGGCAGCCGAGAACCGTCTGAAACTCCAATTCCAGGAGAACTCCAGTTCCAGGGGAATCCGACACCCTCTTCTGACCTCCGAGGCATTGCACGACACGGGTGCACAAACTTGCATGCAGACAGTACATTCATACACATACAGAAATAAATAAAATTTAAAAAAAATTTTTAAAACTAAGTCAGGAAGTGGACACATCCTTGAAATGAAAAGTGGCACATGAAAACACTGGCACAAAAACAGAACCCAAACTCTGTTCCCAGACAGGGAGAAAAGGAGGATGAGTAGAAGACTTGCCTCCTTCTGGCTATAAAAGCTCTCACCTAGGGAGCTAAAGGATCAATGCATGCTGGGGAGTGTGAAGACAACCTATGTCTCAGCAAGGTTAGCTAGAGGCTGCCCCATGCTGAGTCCACTGCTGATTACAACCCTTCTGACATTCTTCTTTACGCTTTAAACTGTTTATAATAAAAATATCTTGGGGCTGGAGAGATGGCTCCATGGTTAAAAGTGCTGGCTACTCTAGCAGCCTCAGGACCTGGGTTTGGTTCCCAGCACCCACGTGACAGCTAACAACCATCTATTAACCACAGGTCCAGGATCCGATGTCCTTTTCTGGCCTCTGCAGGCTTTGCATACACAGGTGCAGTTGCATATATGCAGGCAAAACACTCAGACACAGTGCTGGCACATGCCTTTAATCCCAGCACTCGGGAGGCAGAGGCAGGTGGATCTCTGTGAGTTCAAGGCCAGCCTAGTCTACAGAGTAAGCTCCAGGGCAGCTGGGACTAAAAAGGAGACCCTGTCTCAAAAGTACCAAAATAAATAAATAAATAAATAAATAAATAAATAAATGAAAATAAATAAATTTTTAAAATAAAAAGCCTTAAAATGCAAAAATACTTTATTTAATAATTTAAGCTACAGACACCACTCCTCTAAATTATAGATTTTTATGGAAAGATGGTCATGGTAGTATTAATCAATAGAAGGTGATAGTTAAATTTGTATAGTATTATTTTCTCCTTTATATCTAAATAATTTGCTATAGAAAATAAGCATTTGTGATAAATTAGAATTTTTAAAGGGAAGGAAAGGAATGATCTCATGGAATTCATGCCTGTTAAAGTCACAACTGAGTTTCTTTCATTCTGAAACAAATTTTGGCAGTATAATTGCAAGGCACTGTTTCATAATTTTTCCATATTATTTCCCAGGTAAAAATAACTCACTTTGCAGATTAGTCCAAAAGAGAGAAGATCAATTTGGTGAGAACAAAAATAAGGGAATTTGGTGTTTCTAGGAAAATAATGTGTCCAATATGGGAGCCTAAAAGTTCCACAGAACAAATAACCACCCTCCACCCACATCCTCTACTGCTGCTACCTAACCAGGCTAGAAACTACAAATATGTCCCGTTTCTATAAAGTTTAACTTCATGATGAAAACAAAAAGTATTGTTCAATGACAGCTGCTGCAAACATGTGCCAGAATTGCTTGTAAAACCCCGGAGGCAGAGATATAACCTTTTCTGGGAATAAGAGTTCGTATTACAAGAACTCGTCATGAAAGGGCAGAAGTTACAGGCCAAGCTGGCAGAATCTCCTTAGAGCTTTCTTTTCCTTTTCTCTCCTGGGAAAGCTCACAGCACAGCCACCCTGACACTGGGCATCTTTCTAGCAAGCTGCAGCAAGACTGTGGAGCACAGCTACACCGGTAGCTGCTGGTCCCTCCGCTGACTCCTCAACAAGTACCTCAGCAGACGTCTGAGCTTCAGGCTGCAGAATCCACGTGCTAATTCCTAAGCACAGGCGTGGCTTCAGAAAGCATGAAGCCCTGCTTTAACAGAAGGGGGAAAGGCCTCTGAGGAGAACCCACGTCTTACTCTTGCTTCTTTTTGTTTGGCTGTGGCAAGCTTTCTGACAGGCCCACTGCCATCTATTTCCTCCAAGGCAGGCAGGGACTGCTTAACTATTCTTGACACAAAGTATCCCAATCTTGCTCTTGTTCTTCCCACACTAGTTCCAGACTTGGAGGCACATGGGAAAAGCAGAAGTTGCAGAAGGCATGTGTCAGAAGAAGGGCGTGGACTTATGGTGAAGGAATGCATTTAGAGGTTTGGGGCCCTTGAGAGTACTGGGTAGCCACAAAGACATGGCCAGAATACATGTTCCTTTTTTTCTGACCTCTGTGATTCACCCACCCTGGACTGAGGAGACAGCGTTGACTAGGCCACACCATGCACTTCTCCTCTGTGTCCTACCAAGTTCTGAGTCTGATGTTCTTCAAGGCAATACAAATGCCAAACGACTGGATATCTCATATGTCTTAGATGTGCAAAGAGAATCAGTGTGATGGGGTGGAGGAGGGCAGGTTTTTCTACCATATACAAATACTGAATGGAAAGGACTCTACTTCTGAGCTCCAGTGAGTGGGCCTTTTGACTCTGGGCCAGTGACTGGCCCATCTGCAGTAACTCACATCTCATGAGTTCATTCAATATGAAAAGGACTGCCTGCCTTTTGCAGCACTTATTAAACTGCTCCAAAGTGATATTAGAAAGTACAGATAGTCAAAGAATAGCCAGCTGAGATGTTATGGTTTTATATAAGAGGGTATTCAAACATTTAGACTGATTGCTTATTTCTAATCTTGCATATTCTGGGATAAGAACTTTAAACAGTCTGTAAAATAAGTTAATTAGACTTGGATGGCTTTGATGCCTAGCAGGACATTCAGGATGGGGTTTATGTATCTCATATGTGACACATGATGATTACGGCATATGAGGTAATGTTATACAATACATGGCGCACATGAATTAAGACAGAAATATGCAGTGCATATTCATTTGGTATGCAGATTCTTGACAGTCAATTTATATTCACCAAGGAACAGATTTTAGCTCTCGGAGTTTGAAGTTGCACATTCTGTCAAAGGGTAAGCGAGCAGCCATATTCCATTTCTTCTAGTTAGTGTTCATGTCGACAGTCCTAAAATGGCTTTTCTTCTACGTATATATGTGTAAAATCTTAGCTCTTTGACAGGAAAAACATCCTTTTAAAGATGATTGAACCTCTCCAGTGACTATTTAAGCTATTTTCCTCTGTTATCAGATTACTAGATTTTTTTTTTTTTTTGGTCTTTTTGAGACAGGGTCTCCCTGTAGCTCTGGCTGATATGGAACTCGCTCTGTAGACCAGGCTGGCCTTGAACTCACAGAAATCCGCCTGCCTCTGCCTCCCAAGTGCTAGGATCAAAGGCGTGCGCCACCATGCCCGGCAGATTACTAGATTTTTAAAAAATGTATATTCATAGTCAGGCATATTGGCACAGGCCTTTAATCTCAGCACTTAGGAGGCGGGTCTCTGTGAGTTTAAGGCCAGCCTGGTCTACACAGTGAGTTCCAGACCAACTGGGGCTACAGGGAGACCTTGTCTCAAAAAAAATTCTTATTTAGTTAACATTTTCAAGTGAACATAAATTATAGGGTCAAAAACACCAAAAGAGCCAGGTGTGGTGGTGCATGCCTTTAATCCCAGCACTTGGAAGGCAGAGGCAGGCAGATCTCTGTGAGTTCAAGACCAGCCTGATCTACATGGAGAGTTCCAGGATACCTGGGGCTACAGAGAGATCCTGTCTCAAAAAGGCCAAAAAAAACCAAAAACAAAAACAAAACACCAAGGACTGAAAATATATACTCTGTATACACAAATATGGATTCTTAAACACAGGATAAATATGACTCATTATGTATCTGAATCTATAAATATATCTTAGTGAACATTAATTCTTATGTATCTTTCACACAGTGGGGGTGTGGTTATGAGTAGACTGCAATGTGCAGTACCATCATATTTGACGCGGATGGGTAGGGAGAGGGGGTGTGGTATACAGTAGTCTACCTGCCTTACTGGGAATGTGTGGTATACAGTAGTCTACCTGCCTTTAATGGGGATGTGTGGTATACAGTAGTCTACCTGCCTTACTGGGAATGTGTGGTATACAGTAGTCTACCTGCCTTACTGGGGATGTGTGGTATACAGTAGTCTACCTGCCTTACTGGGGATGTGTGGTATACAGCAGTCTACCTACCTTTAGTGGGGATGTGTGGTATACAGCAGTCTACCTGCCTTAGTGGGTGGGGATGTGTGGTATACAGTAGTTTACCTACCTTAGTTTGTTGTTTGTTGCTGAAACAAAATACCCAAACCTGGGATTGTAAGAGAAGTTTCTTTAGCTTACAGCTCTGGAGCTATAAAAGCAGAGCGCTGGCGTCTTCTCAGCTCAGGTGGGCTGCACCTCGCCACAGGGGTGTGTACAGAAGAGAGCTCCCAGGAAGGGGCTCTCCCACTGGTCTCCTCCCACAAGGAGAGAATTCCTCTTAAGGATCTTGTCCTGTCTCTCTTTCTTTTTTCTTTTTTTGGTCTTTTTGAGACAGGGTCTCCCTGCAGCCCCAGCTGTTCTGGAACTCTTTATGTAGACCAGGCTGGCCCTAAGCTCTCAGAGATCCACCTGCTTCTGCCTCCCAAGTGCTAAGATTAAAGGCATGTGCCACCATGCCAGGCCTAGTCCTAGCTCTTAAAAGCATTACCACTTCAGGGGCTGGAGAGATGGCCTAGTGGTTAAGAGCACCGACCGCTCTTACAGAGGACCCGGGTTCGATCCCCAGCACCCACATGGCGGCCGAGAACCGTCTGAAACTCCAACTCCAGGAGAACTCCAGTTCCAGGGGAATCTGACACCCTCTTCTGACCTCTGCGGCATTGCACGACACGGGTGCACAAACTTGCATGCAGACAATGCATTCATACACATACAGAAATAAATAAAATTAATTAAAAAAAAGCATTACCACTTCAACAGCATCATATTGGAGAACGAAGCCTCTCAACCACACAGAACATAAGCTCTGGGAGGCCAGTTTTTCTTTATTTGTTCATTCATCAATCCCAAGAACTAGAACGATGATTGCTGAATAAGTTTTGTTGCATAAAACAGGTAAATGGACAGGCAGATGAGGAAGGTAAGCCATACAGTTCCCTTGACAGAGCTACATATCCTTTCACATGTCCACTGTGGAGAATGTGTGGTGAAGTCTGCCTGGATCAAAGGTCAGGACTCTACAAAAGTGAGGCTAAGCTGGGGGGCTTCACTCTGTGGGGAGAGGTAAAGGCTTACTGGAATGTAGAAAGTCATTGTTATTTCTAACCCCTATTACACATAGCATACTGTGTGAAGGAGCCCAGCACAGCCTGGTGATCTCATGCTTAGCAGAATTCCCTGAAGCATGCATAGTCATTGTTTCATTCCGGGCCAACCCAGTATCTGCAGCCAACATCACTCCTCCCAGCGCTCAGCCTCAGATGGGATCCGTAGGGATGCTGCCATCCCAGAAAACATCATGTTCCAGATTCACATACTTTCTGCATGCATGATCCAAGGGTCTCCCCCAAAGGGTGGGGTTTTAGCTAAAAGAGCCCCTTTATTCTCAACCCTTAAGGGGTTCACCATCTTGATCTTGCTGGGTGGTTTCCGACAAGTTACATTTAATAAGCTGAGTCTGTCTTTAGTCAGACTTTGGCCTCTCCGGGTTGAGATGACTAAACTCCTGTGATTTCTTACTCCCCTCTGGTTTAATGGGTGGTACTTCTGCCAGGAGACAAAGGGTTCTCTCTCCCCTCAGAAATCTCCCCTCAGAAAGTCTGCTGCCTAATGCCTGAGAGAAAAGACCTCGGGTCAGACACTGGAAGGATCTTGGAATCTTCTGGTTCAGGGTCTTAAATTCATGCTGGGCACATGAGTTTGCCTATGCATGAGCTGGGACTGATGGGTTCCTCTCACCTGAACCTGATGCTCCACCAAGAGGCTTCACAGGGCAGGAATTCGTAACATCATTTCTGTTAGACAAAAAGCACATCTGGGTGCTGATACCACTGGGCCCTTCAGGTCCAGCTGTTACCCAAAGCCTAGGCAAAGAAGGAGACCTGAGGTTCTAGATATTTCCATACTTCAAATAACTTTGTGTTCAGGTTGACTGATTTCTTTATCTGTAAAATGGAGACTTTCCATAAGATCTTTTGTTCTCTAAAATACCAAGAATTCTGTCTTTATTTCTTGTGAGACTTCCTTAGTGCTGGGCAAACTGAAAACTGAGAACAGGGAGCCTGGAATACTTTGGAGCTGCACACCAGGCATTTGCTCTACATATGCCTTAGTCAAGCACAGTGTGCACAGGGTCAGATCTCTGGGGGGGGGGTCCTAGAAGTCCTGAGCACATCTGCTCCTTCCCACCAAGTGTGGGTCAACACACACACACACACACACACACACACACACACGCACACAGATTCAATTGGGAAGAGGCACTGGATCCTATTTTGTTCTGTTTCTCTGTTTGTAGAGGATTTTTCTCTTGCTAGAAGGAGGAGAAAATCAATTGCTTTCCACGTGCATTCACCCGGCACGAGGCGCTCTCATGTCCAAGGTTTTTACTTCCACTGTCTCATCTTGGCCTCCTGGCAAACTCTACTCTGAGCCACGCCAACATGAGCACCCTGGCACTGAAGAGCGGCCCTCCCTGCCTCCCTAATCTTGCTCAGTACAAACTTCTTTCTGTTTACATTTGGACATTCTTTTCCACAAACTATGAAAATGTTCCCCTGCCTTGACTTTGAACATGCTGTCACCTCAGCCTCAGAAGTCTTCCATGTCCCCAACCCAGGTGACTATGTGAACTTCCTTCAGGTCTCAACCCGATCTAAAGTGGCCCACAGAACCACCATCAAGATCATGTGTTGTGGTTGTATTTCATCACCAGATGCTCCTTACTAATAAAGACTGTCCTTTTTATTTGTCTGCTTTTTAGTCTCTGTGTGCCATCTTTACATGGGACTTTAGTGAGAGTTGGACACTCTCATCTGTTCAGCATCATACTCTCAGTGCAGCTTGGTGTGTTAGTGCACATCTTTAACCCCAGCAATGAGGAGGCAGAGGCAAGTCGATCTTTGTGAGTTCAAGACCAGCCTGGTCTACCTCCTGAGTTCCAAGCCAGCCTGGGCTACATAGTAAGACCCTGTCTCAAAAATCAAACCAAAGCAAAACAAAAAATCCAAATATTCTCAGTGCACAGAGCCCATGGTGGGACAGAATAAATATTTGTCAGAATAAATAATTGGTAAAAAGGTGGTTGGTTGCTCAAGTTTTCACGGCTCTTTGATTGAAAGGCTACACTTTGCATCAAATCAAAGGGATCTCAGTTCCTTCTCCTGAGCAGTGACCTGTCAGTGCATCATGGAAGGAAGCTAGCACTCCAGGTTTTGGGATATCACAGGCTAAGAGGAGAATCAGTTGGTCCAGTTCTAATTTAAGATTTTTTTTTTATTTCTGTATGTGTATGAATGTACTGTCTGCATGCAAGTGTGTGCACCCGTGTCGTGCAATGCCGCGGAGGTCAGAAGAGGGTCTCAGATTCCCCTAGAACTGGAGTTCTCCTGGAATTGGAGTTTCAGACGGTTCTCAGCTGCCATGTGGGTGCTGGGGATCGAACCCGGGTCCTCTGCAAGAGCGGTCGGCGCTCTTAACTGCTAGGCCATCTCTCCAGCCCCCTAATTTAAGATCTTAAATTCACCAACTCACACAGTCACAGTGCTAATTTTAGAGAATAACTCCAAGACCACCTAGCCTAAAGGCTTTCACTATGCACAGAATTTTATTCAAACACAACCTACCCAGAACCTCAACACATAAGATTAAAAATAATACTCCTCTGGTAAGGATGAAGAATCCAGAGCCTGCTGTCTAGGTCTGCTCTACTCCCATCTGACATTACCTCTGAAACCACTCTGTAAAGCAGTTTGAAAACCACTGAGTAGTCTAATTACCCATTTAGTGCAAGAAACACTCCATCAGGACAGCCTGGTCCATCGTTGGGATACTTACAGAAAATTCAATCACATCTTGGATCAAAGTATCCATTTCACACAAACAGAAGTCACCCTTGTACAATTAATTCTTTGCAACAGTTGAGTACAAAGAGCAGGAAAATATCACTTCTATCTTGAACAAGACATATGTGGGCTCCAAGACCAACTCTGAGTTGTCTTCTAAATGCTTCTCCTGCTGTGGCCAGGCATGCTGACACATGCCTTTAATCCATACACTCAGGAACCAGAGGCAGACAGATCTCTGTGACTTTGAGTCCAGGGTGCTCTACATAGCAAGTTCCAGCCAGTGCTATATGGTGAGACCCTGTTACAAAACAAACAAACAAACAAAAATCCTTTCCTATAGGTTAGAGATACAGTACTGATAATTACAAGGCTGTCACAGAGATGGTAACAAATTCTATTATAGAGGTCTATATTTTTCTTTTTTACATTTATTAGTTGAATGTATATGTATGTGTGCTTGCTTGAGTTTATGTGCATCATGTGTGTATGGAGCCCATGGGGACTAGAAGAAGGCACTGGATCTCCTTGAGTTACAGGTGGTTGTGAGTTGCCAGGTGGGTGTTGGGAGCTGAACCTGGGTCTTTTTTGAGAACAATGACCTCTCTTAACCACTGAGCCACTTCTCCAGCCCCTGCTGGAGATACTAATTTAGAAAACATACAATGCCTATTTACTTCTCCACTCTGCCAATTTTTCCCTGGTCAGGCAAATTGGACTCTTCATGTTCTCTCAGACCTCATGTTACACGACACTGTCAGTCTTTTAAGGAAGCATGCCAGCAATGCAGGATCAAGCTCCCTTTAGACCAACCATACCACTATCTACATTTACCAATATTAAAGTTTGAGAGGCACTGCCCTAGGTTCAATTTTTTCATCTGTGAAATGGCTATTTATTCTCCCCACACCACTAGAGTTTACTAAAAAACTAAATGGGATGCTGTACCTGAAAGTACCTTAGAATAAAAGCACAGCAATTTTCCCAGGTAAACAGATTCTTCCTCATGCAGAGCCTGTACAATAGGCTTTGAGGACCAGCCCTGCATGCTATTGTATTTAAATATTGGATCAATTTGCATTATAAACTATGCATGAGCCTCAGAGAATTTGCCTCAGAAGATGCATGTCCTTGAGCCTGCCTGATCCCTGTATGGTCATCGGTCTGAATCTAGCTTGATCTATAGCTATTACTCCCACTCTGTTTTATGGAACACTTTCAGCCATCCCCATGAGTTAATGGACTTAAACACATCATTATTGCCATTATTTCATAGCTCATATGCCTAAAATAATATATGACACATTTTAAAATGCATCTTAGGACTTATTTTTAAATTTTATTATCTAGAAATTAATAAAATCAACTTGTTAAATCTTGCCACCTAGGATATTGAAGTGGTCTTGGTTTTAACTAGCAGTTGGGTGGTCAAAACAAAATTTAAGGGGATATACTCTGAGGGTATCACAAGAGAGTTTGAGCCAGTCTTGCCAGGGGGAGGGAAGCTTACACATCAGCAGAGCCAATACCCTCATGGTGGCCCAGCATAAAAGCAAATGATCCAATTGCTCAAAGCCCCAGCTGACTTCACCAATGTTAGGCACAGTTATAAAATACTCCTTAAACTCTTCAGAGGGTCTGTTATGATTCACATGTTATTCAGGAAATATGAGAGAGCTTGGAAGAATCTGGAGGTAGCCGAGGAAGACAGAATTTCAAGGAGCTGTGGCAAGGATTGATTCACTAAGCCCGCAGCAAGTCACCCTCCAGGTGTCTAGACAGGATCTACCAGCCATTCGGCCTTCTGTTCTAGGGAAGGGGTTGCTAAGCTATAAGTGGTGCCACAAATATCTACCAGGGACTCCATATTATTAGCATCTGCACTGTCTGTGTATCCTGTCTTCTATTATACCATTCCCCTGTATGTTCTGTAACTTATTCCATGGGCCACACTAGGATGAGAGTCTGGGAGGGAACAGGAGTTTTGGAACCATGAGCTAAGAGCATTGGGTTAGCTATGTAGAAAATGGTCCAGCTCCTGTGTCCCTGTGACAGGACAGATAAGGCCTATCAAGACAGATAAGGCCTATCGAGACAGAGTTAACAGCCAGCCTGGAAGCAACAAACATTTCTAGGTCCAAGCAGGTTAGCTGGGGCTGCCCAGACCTCACAGAGCTGTTCTTAACCTGTAAATTAGAAATAGCTCTTCCAAACCAGAAAACGTGCCTAACTGGCCAGTCTAATCCTACGAAAGCAAGCGTGTCAGGAGGGGTAAGCTTGTCTCCCTGCAGTGAATTCACAGTAATCAATTTAGAATTTTTTTGAGACAGGGTCTCCTCATAGCCCCAGCTGGCCTGGAACTTGCCCTGTAGACCAGGCTGGCCTTGAACTCACAGAGATCCACCTGCCTCTGCCTCCTAAATGCGGGGATTAAGGGTGTTTACTACCATGCCCAACATCAATTTAGAATTCTTAAAGTTTAGTAAGATTGTGGACTGTTCAGAACCTGAGCTTTCAAACACTGGGTCTAGTCTAAAGAGTCCATAGATGAAGGCAAACATTCACATTCGTCTAGGGAAGTAAGAGTTTCTGCCTTATGTATTCAAGTCCATCTGTTGTGACCATTTTCATTTTATTTGTAAAGGAAATTTCAGAGGGGAGCACTGCTTATAATTCTGAGAGTCTTTTAATATGGGCCAACTTAAATTATACAATTAATCAATTAAGACACAGTGAGTAGGCTGATTTTAACTAGGTTGGCAGATGAGATCAGTGTCCTACGATTGTCATCCTAAGGGAAAAGTTGTCCACATATACATTTTAATGAATGCAGCTTGTTGTAATAAGCAGTCACAATCATAACCATGAAAGTATTAAAACAAACCTTCCAAGCTCAGCATGTTGGCTCACACTTGTAATCACAGCATTTGGTAGGCTGAGGCAGGAGGATTGCCAAGAGTTTGTCTATTTAGTGAATTCCAGACCAGCCTGAGCTGCAGTGAGAGATGCTGTCTCAGAAAAAAACAAACAAAAACTCTTTCAACATATTTTCAAACAGATTTACACAGAAATTGTGCAATTACAAAACAGATATTTAGATTAATTTTTATGGTGAGTGGTATATAAATATTTACTCTATGTTACCTGTCTAAACAAAGGCTAGGCCTAATTAGTATTTTGATTTGCTAATGCATGGCGTTCCTTAGCTTCTAAAAAGTTTGCTGCTTAAAAAAAATACCTGGGTCTATCCATAGGAGGAAAATCTATAAATCTGGCAAGAACCCATGGCTGGGGAGGCCACAGGACCTAGGGGGAAACATATAATTATTATTTTACTAAGTGGACATAGTATCAATCTGCTTTCTAAATGCCTATCTCTATATCCATAGATTAGTGCAGCTCTCAGTCCTCATCAGGGAACCTCCTTTAAGCAGTGACTGGCACTTAGTGACCCACAGCTGGCTAAACTGCAGGAAAAAAGTGTCTGTAGAGTGATCAGCCACAAATGGGGAATCTTGATCACACACACACACACCCTTACAAGGTTCAGGGCACCTTGAAGAGGGATTGGAAAGATTGTAAGAGTCAGCAGGGAGGAATGGGCTGAAATAATGTCTTCTGGATGTAACAACACCATTGGACCCATGAACTCACAGCAACTATGGCTTGCCTGCACAAGACCTGTACAAGATCAAGCCAGTCAACTGTACAGTATGGACAGAGAAGTGGTACATGAGGTCCCCGCCTCAGCTGAGGAGTGTGACAGTTGATGGCTTCTAGGAAGGAAGAATCAGTTTTCCTCAGGGATGTGGTCCCTGGTAGGATGACCATGCTCCAAGGATGGCTGGACAGCACCAACCCGACTTAGTGGGTAATGAATAAAAGATGACATAACATTTGCGGGGGTATAGGACAGGAGAAGTCTAGGAAGAGTTGGAGAGGAAGGCGATATGACTGAAATATGTTGTATGTGTGCATGAAATTCTCAAAGAATAAATACATTTCATATTTAAAAGAACAGCTGCGGGGCTGGAGAGATGGCCTAGCGGTTAAGAGCACCAACCGCTCTTACAGAGGACCCAGGTTTGATCCCCAGCACCCACAAGGTGGCCGAGAACCGTCTGAAACTCCAATTCTAGAACTCCAGTTCAAGGGGAATCCGATACCCTCTTCTGACCTCCGCGGCATTGCACGACACGGGTGCACAGACTTGCATGCAGACAGTACATTCATACACATACAGAAATAAATAATAAAAAATAAATAAATAAAAGAACAGCTGCATTTCTTGCTTGAACTTTCAGCTGAATTAAAGGTATTTGAAACTTTAAAATGTCCTACCACCTTTGCTTCTGGTGCAGGAAGAATGACAGAGAGGGCCTCTCAGCAGGAAGGTTCCAGAACCTTCCCAGCTCAGTTGCTTCCGGCGCAGGGTTCCAAGGCAATCCGAGCCCCATCGCTTTAAGTGCAGAGTCTCTGCAGCTGCTCCAACTTCCAGACCAGATCAGGTAAGGCCCTATGGTCACCTTTGAGGTGATAGGATTAGGCAGACAAAAACCAGTGCTGTCCACCCGCCCCCCCTTGTGGCCGAGAAGGTGACTTGGAACACAAAGTAACAGAAGAGACAGCAAACCTTCCAACCTAGAGGAATAGGCCTTCAACCAAAGGAAGAAGCACTTGAATTTTGCATCAGACTATAACCAACAAATCAAACCCACATGCCAAGAGCACAAAGGAAAATCAACAACATGAGAAAAGCAAATAATAAATCCCCGACAAAATCCAGCAGTCCTATAGAAGACTCCTTCAATGAGTTCTCCCTGGAGATAACCTGAGACACAGATCTCAAAAGAACAATCATAGACACACTCAAAGAAATGAAGGGAGAGAATGAGAAACTCGGGAATGAAATGGAAACACTGAAAAGATCCCACACTGAAATGAAACAAGAAACCGACCAGCAAATCAAGGATCGAGAAGGAGAGAATGACAAACTCCAAAGGAAACTGGAAATACTAAAGAAATCACAGGATGAAATGAAAAAGGAAATTGCACACTCGTCCAATCAACAGGAAAAGATGGGAGAAAGCCTCAGTAAACAGGTTGGATTAAGCCAAAAGTAGAATATCAACATTGGAAGACAAGGTGGAAGAATTGCAATGCTCAATTTAAAAGCTCACAAGAGTGGACCAATCAGGAAATATGGGACACTATGAAAAGGTCAAACCTCCACATCATAGGGTTAGAGGAAGAAGAATCCTGGGACAAAGGTATTGATCAGATCTTCAACAGAATAATAGAAGAAAATTTCCAAAACTGATAAATGACATACCCATACAAATACACATAGAACACCAAATAGACAAGATCAGAAAAGGAATACCCCATGCCATATCAGAGTTAAAACACTAGACGCCCAAAAATTACTGAAGGCTGCAGGAGAAAAACAACAATTTACACATAAAGGAAAACGCATCAGAATTACAGCTGACTTTTCAGTGCAAACGATGAAATCCAGAAGAACTTGGACCAAAGTATTCCCAGTACTAAACAACTCTAGAAGCCAACCCAGATTACTAGACCCAGCAAAATTATCAATTATAGTTGAAAGAGAAAGAAAAATCTTTCATGAAATAAACAAGATGAATGAATTCATGTCCAGGAAACCAACCTTTCAGAAAATACGCGAAGCAATTCAAACATCAGGGGAAAGGAGCCACTATCCCCAAACACCTAGAGAGAGTAATGAATAAAAGGATAACTGCAGAATACAAACCTAGACCAAGCATCCAAACAGAAAATAAGGTAAAAGGAAGCAGCACACATCTGTCAATAATAACTCTAAATATTAGTGGGCTGAACTCCCAAATAAAAAGACATAGACTGGGAGAATGGATTAGGAAACAGAACCCATCTATATGCTGTCTAGCTGTCTATAATAAACCCATCTTACCCTCAAGGATAGGCACCAACTTAAAGTGAAAGGATGGAAAAAAATATTCCAAGCAAATGTTACCAAAAAGCAAGCAGGAGTTGCTATTCTAATATCAGACAAAATAGACTTCAAAGCAAAACTAATCAGAAGAGACAAAGAGGGCCACTACATCCTTATCAAAGAAACAACCATGAAGATTTCACAATCCTGAATATATATGCACCATACTCTGGTGCACCAAACTTTATAAACACAATTCGAGAGGACCTCAAGGCACAGATTGATCCCAGCACACTAATAGTGAGGGGTGTCAATACCCCACTGAGCCCATTAGAGAGGTCAACTGAACAAAGAATAAACAGAGAGACATCTGAACTGAACAATACAATACACCAAATGGACTTCACAGATATCTACTGAATATTATACCCAAACACCAGAGAATATACTTTCTACTCAGCACCCCATGGAACATTCTCCAAAATCAAGCACATACTGGGACACAGAAAAAAAACTTCAACAAATACAAAAAGATCGAAATAATTTCTTGCATTCTATCGGACCACAGTGCAATAAAGCTCAAGATCAACACCAGGATAAGCCCTATTATATATAACAACACATGGAGACTAAACAACACAGTCCTGAATAATGAATGGGTCAAGGAAGAAATAAGAAAGAAATAAAAACACCCCTGGAACTAAATGAAAAAGACAATACAAGGCAGCAAAACCTATGGGATTCTTTAAAAGCAGTCTTAAGAGGGAAGTTTATAGCCCTGGGTGCCTAGGGGGAGGGGAGGGGATATATGCCTGAACTGAATTGGAAAGTGATGTGTGGGATGCACAAAGCATCAATTAAAAAAAAGCAGAAAAAAGGACAAATAAATGAACTAACACTGCAGCTAAAAACACTTAAGAGAAAACGAATGAACCATAAACACAACAGACAGAAAGAAATCACGAAAATCAGAGGAGAAATCCATGAAATAGAAACAAAGAAAACAATACACAGAATCAATGAATCCAAAACCTGATTCTTTAAAAGGATAAAGAAACTAGATAGATCTCTAGTCGAGTAAACCAAAAGAAAGAAAGAACGACTCCAAATCAATAGAATTTGTGATGGGAAACATCACAACAGACAGAGAAAAGATCCAGACAATCTTACAGGAATACTTCAAAAAACCTATACTCTGCTAAATTTGAAAACCTAAGGGAAATGGATGAATATTTGAAATCTTGGAATGCACCAAAGCTTAACCAATAAGAGATTGACAGCTTAAACAGACCCATAATATATGAGGAAATTGAAAAATTAAAAAAAAAAGCCCAGGTCCCGATGGTTTCACGGCAGAATGATATAAAACATTTAAAGAGGACTTACAACCATTATTACTAAAACTGTTCAGAAGGATACAAGCAGAAGGTAACCTCTCAAATTCTTTCTATGAAGGCAGCATCACTCTCATACCAAAACCAGGCAAAGATACAACCAAAAAGGAAAACTGTAGACCCATCTTATTAATGAACAGAGATTCAAAACTTCTCAACAAAATAGTTGCACACTGCATACATACTCACATCAAAAAGATCATCCATCATGACCAAATTGGATTCACACCAGAGATGCAGGGATGGTTCAACATATGTAAATCAATAAATATCATCAAATACATAAATGGACTGAAAGACAAAAACCACATGATCATCTCAATTGACACAGAAAAACCCTTCGATAAAATCCAGCATCCCTTCATGTTTAAAGTCCTAGAGGGAATTGGACTGGAGAGAACATTCCTCAATGTAATCAAAGCCGTATACAACAAACCCATAGCCAAAATATCATCCTAAATGGAGAAGTTAGAAGCATTCCCCTTAAAGGCAGGAACATGGCAAGGCTGTCCCCTATCACCACTCCTCCTCAATATAGTGCTTGAAACACTTGCGAAGGCAATAAGGCAAGAAAAGGAAACTAAAGGAGTACTAGTTGGAAAAGAGGAAGTCAAACTATCCCTGTTTGCAGATGATATGATAATTTACCTACGGGATGCTAAAAACTCTACCAGAAAACTAGAAATGATTAAGAGTTTCAGTAAAGTGGCAGGATACAAAATTAACCTAGAAAACTCAGTAGCCTTTCTTTACACCAACAACAAGCAACTGAAGAAGGAATACAAGGAGACCTTCCCACTCACAATAGCCACAAAACAATAAAATACTAGGAACAAACTTAACACCAAAGACACCAAAGATCTACACAACAAAAATTTTAAACACCTGAAAAAGGAGATTGAAGAAGATATCAGAAGATGCAAAGACCTCCCATGTTCATGGATTAGAAAAATTAATAAAGTAAAAATGTCCATTCTACCCAAATTAATATACAGATTCAATGCAATCCCAATTAGAACCCCCAAGAGTTTCTTTGGAGACTTGGAAAAAAATCCTTAAATACATATGGAAAAACAAAAGACCCTGAATAGCCAAAGTGACCCTGAGCAAAAAGTACAATACAGGGGGGATCACTATACCAGACTTCAAACTATACTACAGGGATATAGTCATAAAAACAGCCTGGTACTGGCACAAAAACAAATCCATAGAGCAATGGACAAAATTGAAGATCCAAACTTGAGCACGTACAATTTCAGCCACCTCATATTTGGCAAAGGGGCCAAAAAGACTCAGTAGAGGAAAGACAGCATCTTTGGCAAATGGTGCTGGAAAAACTGGAACACCATTTGTAGAAGAATAAAATTAAACCCCTACCTCTCATCCTGTACAAAAAAATCAACTCCAAATGGATCAAAGACCTCAACGTGAAACCAGAAACTCTGAAGGTGATACAAAAAAACGTTGGCAGCAACCTAGAAGACGTAGGCGTAGGAAAAGACTTTCTAAATCAAACAGCAGCTATGCAGGAAATAAGGTTAACAATTGATGAGTGGAATCTCATTAAACTCAAAAGCTTCTGTACAGCAAAAGAAACAATCAATGAAGTGAAGAGAAAGCCCACAGAGTAGGAGTAAACCTTTACCAGTGATAAATTTGACAGAGCATTAACATCCAGAAAATATGAACTACTCAAAAAACAAAGATGTAAGAAAACAAATGACCCACTCAAGAGATGGAGTAAAGAGCTGAACAGAGACTTCACAAGTGAGGAAATAGAGATGGCTGAGAAAAATCTTAATAGTGTTCAACATCATTAATAATTAAGGAAATGCAAATTAAAACCACATTAAGATATCATCTCACTCTGATAAGACTGGCTAAGATCACGAAAACAAAATCACCAAATGCTGGAGAAATTGTGGAGAAAGGGGAACACTCATCCACTGCTGGTGGGAATGTAAACTTGTACAACCACTATGGAAAGCAGTGTGGAGCACCCTTAAAAGACTCAAAATCAGTCTACCACCTGACCCAGTCATATCACTCTGGGGTATATACCCACAAGACTCATTCTACTGCAAAGATACATGTACATCTATGTTTATTGCAGCTCTCTTCACAATAGCGAAGAACTGGAACCAACCCAAATGCACCTCAACCAATGAGTGGATAGAGAAAATGTGGTACATCTACACAATGGAGTTCTATGTAGCTGTAAAGAAAGATGACACCATGAACTTTGTAGGTAAATGGATGGAACTATAAGACATTATGCTAAGTGAAGTAACACAGTCCCAGAAAAACAAATGGGTTTCCCTCATCTATGGATGCTAGCACCAAATACCTAGTAGTAAGGCAAACTGAGCAATATATATTATATATTCTTTTTTTTCACATAAATTTATTTATTTATTTTTAACAAATCTAGACCCGTGTTCCCGCTCATTCCCCCACCCCGCCAGAGCTCATACATTCTGCCAAACATGCTTTCCATCTCTCAGTCTTTCTCAGTATTTTCCATGGGGAAGTTGACTGTTTTGAGCAGAAGTTCACC
>VZQC01005471.1:0-19270 GCA_009823505.1 Rhizomys pruinosus | reverse complement strand
TAGACACAGAGCCCATGTCTCCCCAGTGAACACAATCACCTGCCTGAACGTGCAGACCAGGGCACATTGACTTAGCATCAGACACCTTGTTTTGGACAATTAACAGAGGAGAAATACCTGCAGGCTCTCTGTGTGCATTCTCCCTGCTCACACCTGCAGGCTCTCCATGTGCATTCTCCCTGCTCACACCTGCAGGCTCTCCATGTGCATTCTCCCTGCTCACACCTGCAGGCTCTCCTTGTGCATTCTCCGTGTTCACACCTGCAGGCTCTCTGTGTACATTCTCCCTGCTCGCACCTGCAGGATCTCTGTGTGCATTCTCCCTGCTCACACCTGCAGGCTCTCCTTGTGCATTCTCTGTGTTCACACCTGCAGGATCTCCGTGTGCATTCTCCCTGCTCGCACCTGCAGGCTCTCCGTGTGCATTCTCCCTGCTCACACCTGCAGGCTCTCCTTGTGCATTCTCTGTGTTCACACCTGCAGGCTCTCTGTGTACATTCTCCCTGCTCGCACCTGCAGGATCTCAGGATCTCCGTGTGCATTCTCCCTGCTCACACCTGCAGGCTCTCTGTGTACATTCTCCTTGCTCACACCTGCATCCTCTCCGTGTGCATTCTCCCTGCTCACACCTGCATCCTCTCCACGTACATTCTCCCTGTGCACACCTGCAGGCTCTCCATGTACATTCTCTCTGTGCACACCTGCAGGCTCTCCGTGTGCATTCTCCCTGCTCACACTTGCAAGCTCTCCATGTACATTCTCTCTGTGTACACCTGCAGGCTCTCCATGTGCATTCTCCCTGCTCACACCTGCATCCTCTCCGTGTACATTCTCCCTGCTCACACCTGCAGGCTCTCCTTGTACATTCTCCCTGCTCACACCTGCATCCTCTCTATGTACATTCTCCCTGCTCACACCTGCAGGCTCTCCTTGTACATTCTCCCTGCTCACACCTGCATCCTCTCTATGTACATCTCCCTGCTCACACCTGCAGGCTCTCCGTGTACATTCTCCCTGCTCACACCTGCAGGCTCTCCGTGTACATTCTCCCTGCTCACACCTGCAGGCTCTCCGTGTACATTCTCCATGCTCACACCTGCAGGCTCTCCATGTGTATTCTCCTTGCTCACACCTGCAGGCTCTCCATGTGCATTCTCCCTGCTCACACCTGCAGGTTCCCCAAGACTGCCTCCGTCCCTTACCTTGAGGTGTCACTACCCACTGCTGTGGATATATGCTTACTCCTTGGGCTGTGTGTGATTTTGTAAATCACCAAACACTTGTAAAAAGCTTCTTAATACTTTAGAGCAAGAAATGTATATTGCTGGGTGTTTTCTCTACAGATCCAACCCCTGAAATTTTGTGCAGCTTGAAGGATATTTCTTTTTTTTAACTTTTTACATATCTCTAACTTCCAGCTTTGTTATCAAGAATCTACATGTCCCTCTCACTCAGCTTCTAAGCATTTTATCTGCCTTAAGAATTTCTTCATCTCATCTAATAAACCAGAAAACTCTTTCTCATTATATATAATCTTATCTTCAGGCTCAGTCCCTACACGATTAGAGATTGTCTCATGCACAAAACAAGTACAACATAAACAAGGTTACTAGGGTAGTTTTCTGTGTTCAGAACTCTGGGTTTTAATACATCATCATAGTTTCATTTAAAATAGCTATTGAAAATCAATAACAGAAATAGGAGATCAAGAGTAGGACACAGATAAAAAAATGAGCATGAAAGATGAAATGCAGAACACATATAATGAGAACTTCAAAGAGTGTGAAAGATTTGAAGGATTGGGAAAGACAGGCAACCTTTACTAACTCTTCAAGTCAAAGACCACCTGCCAGTTGGATAGGAGTTCTGCGTTAGGAGCCAGGAGATTAGAAGTGGGAAGAGCAGTTGAAGTGAATGATGATGTGTACAAAGCAGAAGTCAGTCCACACCCCAGCTCCTGCCATACGTGGGGGTTAGTGACATGCTTTGGATGCCCCAAGAGTTCCTCTTCCCCCTCAAAGCCTGCCAAAACAAGGTAAATTGAATATTGGTGCCCGGGAGAAGAGCAACCCCCCCCCCAAATGAACAGATGAAACAAGGGAGGACTTTTTGGCAATTTTTAATTAAATTTTTGTGAATTTCATATAATTTCATATAATACATTTAGACCCCCCCACACACCTCTATCTGAACTCCCCATAGGCACCCCCCCCCGATTTCACGCATTCTGTCATTTTTGTCCCCAGATGTCCATCAGTGTCCATCCACCGGAGCCTGGTCAAACTATCTGACGTCAATCCCTTAAAGAAAACCAACTCTCCCTCTATCAGTCATCATCAGTTGGCAAGATTCCCTCAGCTAAGGCTGGGGCTTCTTACCCATTTCCCCACTTCTATGCCGGTTTTTGTCTGGTTTGAGTTTGCATGGGTCTTGGGCATGCTGTCACCATTGCTGTGAGTTCATATGGGCGAGTTCCCAGCTGCCTGGAAAACTATGATTCCTTATGGACATCCACCACATCTGGCTCTTGCAGTCTTTCCGCAATGGAGCCTGAGCCCTGGGTGGTAGAAGTTTGATATAGCTGATGGGGGGGGCAATTGATCTCTTTCAATATTTAAAACAAAAGAACTTTGGTGTACTAACCAACAAGAAAAAAAGGACATGGGTCTGGAGAGACGGCTCAGCACTAAGAATACTAGCCGTGATTGCAGAAGACCTGGGATTGGTTCCTAGTACCCACATGGCAGCTAACCGCCGTCTGTAACTCCAGTTCCAGGGAATCTGATGCCCTCTTCTAGCCTCCATGAGCATGGTAGAGATGTGGGGCACCTACCTACATGCAGGCAAGACAATCCTACATACAAAATTAAAAAAGAAAAAAATAACATGCAACGTTTTATGGAGTCTAAGTTGTGACACAGTCCATAAGTAGAACTGTATTTTTAAACTTAATGAAACTGTTTATTGCTAAATTCATCGTGTTAAAACTTCTAGGGAGTGCCCTAGTAATATAGTCCAAGTATTTAACAATGTTAGCATATTAAAGTATTTTAATCAACTATAGTTCTCAAAAATATTTCAGCAAGAAATCTTTAAGGCAAACTATTAGCATGTGTGTAACATTGATTTCGAAATGGTGGTCTGATTGTATGAAATAATCTAAATATATGAAATATGGGAAACATTTAATGTCCTCTTGGGGACTTAAAGCTACAGTAATTTAATACAATCATTTATAGTAAAAAAATGTTCCTGGGCTTGGGGAGACAAATGAACTAATCACTATTTCTTGGGTATGGGAAACAAAGGCAGATCCTATTTTCTGCCTGCCCCACATTCTTGGGATAACTAGGAGAAGCTGCAGGGCACACAGTGGGCCTTTTGTCATCCAAGCCTGTTTAGTCCTAGACAGCCATCTTTCACTACAGAAACCACATTAGTTGTGATCAAGTTAAATGCTAATTTCATCTAGAGTAAGAAGAATGAACTCAATTCAGTGACAAACAGAAAAATGACTCACACCCATTGTGTGCACAACTTAAGTTGATTTTACAGTGAAGAAAGCATTAGAAAGTTGATAGAGGAAGAGGAGGCTGCAAGGCACCATGGGATATGTAGAGGAGAAGAGGGAGAGGATCGTTTACACCACCCTTTACTGGTGGTGGTCCTTGGAAACACTTCATGGAAATACTAAAATCTGACGTTACCTCAAAGTGATTCTGATTATCTGGTGGGGATAAAAAAATCAATAGCCAAATCTTGAAGCTTTTTGAAACAGGCCTTTTAGCATGTCAAGTGTCTGATAAACATACGGAAATTACACCATTCTAGTGGGTGAGGCAGGGGGCCAGAATTCGCTTGTTATTATTTTTATTTTCTGCTTGTTATTCTTATAAGCTGATGGTGCCATGGAATTTCAAGATATAAATCAAATGATGATCTTCCCTCAAAAGTTTATTATCATGGCTAACTTACATCAGCTTATCAGAAAATTCTCAGGAAGACGGCTTTCCTGAGGGCTCTGTGGAGAAGAGAAATGAGGCCAAACAATTAGTGTGTCTCTCTAGCAAGAAGCAACTGATCCTCACACAGATGCATGGTTTTCCCCCAGTCAATATTATGTGGATTCTATTCAGATCAGTTGTGTAAAAGAGGCCACATAATATTTAAATGTAGGAGTACACATTGGTTCTGGGGAGTTAAGTATAGGAATCTAATATCAAAACTGAAGACTCGGGTGAACCACCCATTCTTACCCTTAACCAAGCAAGAAAGTAGGTCGAATTTTAACACTGAAAAAAAAAAGTCAGTGTTTAAATGAAGCGGATTCCATGGTGGCTGCATCATGTTTCAGTGGAATGACACACACTTCACATTTCCTGGGATGTTAGGAAAATAGTTGAATGTTGAAAACATGTACTTGGCTCTGTGCCCTAGGGGAT
Source organism: Rhizomys pruinosus (assembly GCA_009823505.1). NCBI lineage: Eukaryota > Metazoa > Chordata > Mammalia > Rodentia > Spalacidae > Rhizomys > Rhizomys pruinosus. The sequence continues at coordinate 14,828 of VZQC01005471.1, read as the reverse complement.
TAAGGAACAGAGAAATCAGAAAGCTAAGGCATTAAGAAAAAAACCCAGTGGGATCGTGAGTGCTCAGTTTTATGAGACTGACGTGCTACCTCTGCACTCAGGAGGCAGACAGGACAAGCAGTCTTAGAGGTGGACATCCACCCTCCAACTCAAGGAGAATTTTCTTCTCTTAGATGAATCACATCAACAAATTAACAGATTGTCATTTCTTGTATCTTTAAAAAAACAAGTATTTATTAACTGATCATTACCATCATATACAAGTATTGAAATGCTACATTCTACCCCACAAATACACACAATTCTTATGTTCCGATTAAAAATAAGTATATACTTTAAAATAAAGTCGAAAATAAAATGTATCATTTAAAAATTAAGAGAGCCAAGTGTGGAGGCACTTATCTTTTTTTTTAACTTTTTATTTATTTATTTTTGTATGTGTATGAATGTATTGTCTGCATGCAGGTCTGTGCACCCATGTCGGGAGGCACTTATCTTTAATCCCAGCACTGGAGAGGCAGAAGGAGGACCTCTATGAGTTCAAGGCCAGCCTGGTCTACATAGTAAGTTCCAAGCTATCCAGTGCTACACAGTGAGACCCAGTCTCAAAAAAAGTTTAAGAAAAAAATTAAAACTCATCACTATCATCTTTGTGCAATCATTTCTCTGCAAAACTTTCAAGAAAAACATGACAGCCAGCTTGCATCTCCTTTCCTTCCTTCAGTGCTATTTGCATGACCAGCTCTTTCAAAGTTGTGAACAATTTCAACACTGTACAAGTCAGTGGTGGATCCTGAATTACCCAGCCTGTCAGACTCAGCATCTCGGCAGCAGCTGTGGCAGTAGACATGTAGTGACCAGATAATAAATACCATCCATATCAGACCTGGGGTATCTCATAACTTTCCCTTCTAACCCCACCCTCTTCTGTCAGTGCTTCCTAGAAGCTAGAGTGATCTTCCTGAAAGGTAATCCACATCCTGTGACCTCTGTACTAAATGCTCTGACCAGAGTACATCTCACTTTGTCTTTATCAAATCCTCCCATTCCCACCTGCTTCCTCCTTCACCTGGGTGCAGTGTCAGCAGCCTTGTCGCCATTTCTCAAGGGAGCCTTTATACCTGCTTGTCCCTCTACTCAGAAACCACTACCATACATCCCCACAGGGCTCTTCTCCCTCATTCCTTTTATCCTTGTTCAAATATCACCTGAGCCTAAAGATGTCTCTGACTACCTTCAAGAGCTACCTTACACACTCATTTAAGTGGTACGTGATATCCACACACTGTTTTTATTGTTGTTAGGAACATTTCTCATACTACATATACCTGGCTTAGATTTGTTTATCCCCTCCAATGGGAATTGGGGGGGTGGTCCTTTGTCAATATCTCCAGTGTCCAGAGCTCCGCCTGAAACATAGTCAAAACATGTAAAACATAAATGAAGAAACAGAATAACTAGGGATGCTTATCCATTCCAACCGTAAATACAAGTTTAGAATGGAAAGGCAAATGTCTCAGAGTGATTGTGATCCGAGGGGAAGTTTTTCTTGGCTGTCCATCCACATAAGCGTTTTGGAGTTATAGTATATGAATGTGGAATCCTATGTCATGGACCATTGACCACAGGAAAAATTAAAATAAATCTCTAGCCACAGAGAAACAGAAAGCAATAATTAAGGGCTAGAAACATGATTAGACAATTAGTCAGCACTGGCTCTGCCAGAGGAACAGCACAGCCTGGGAGCCTGGCAGAGCTGGGCCAAGCACTCCCTGAAATGTACTGCATCACCCCCAAAAGCACCTTAACACTCTCCCCTTTACTCTGAGTTTGTAGCTAAAATGTAGCTAAAACCTTCTAGAGTGGTAAGTACCTGACAGAACATCCTCAGCCAAGTCCCTAGCAGAATGGTGTGGGAATGACTTTTATAAAGGGACATCATTAAGAATAATGACTTTCTAATTAATCGCATCAAAACCACATGCTCTTGTGTCTTGTGGCCCCAGCACCTATCTTGTTCCCTTGGCAACTTCCATTTAGTACTCCACCCGAAAAGACAATGAATGAATGTGGGTCTGCCTGAGAATGAACATACCAAACCTCCCTTCCAACCACACTCACTCCCAGGTTGACCTTTCCACTCCGCCAGCAGCCACACCCATCTTGATAGTTTATGAGAAGACTGGGAAGGATTTGTGACCTTGGGTGAGATTTTCCGGAACTAGGGATGGTCTATTAAGATTAGGGTAGAGGCAGCTGGGGTGTGGACATAGTGGCACATGCCTTTAATCCCAGCACTCAGAAGCAGAGGCAGGCAGAATTCTGTGAGTTCAAGGCTAGTCTGGTCTACATAGTGAGTTCCAGAACAGCTGGGGCTGCAGGGAGACCCTGTTTCAAAAAAAGAAAAAAAAAAAAAAAAAAAAAAAAAAAAAAGACTGGCCTGCATGGAGCCAAGCTTTTACTTCCTAACGCAGGCTGGAGAAACCATTTTGAATAAAGTTATGTGTGGGGCCAGGCTGGGGACACAGTTCAAAGCATAGACTTTCAACAGACAGTTCTGTCAGCACAGTTCCAGAAGGCAGAGGATTCCAAGGGCCGTCTAGGTGAATGAGTGTCCTCTGGGTTTGTGCCCATGCTTAAAAATGAAATTTGAGAGTTAGGCTTTTTTCCCCCCTCAGATAGTTATAATATTGGTATGGTAACACTTCCGGAAAGTATTTGATACTTCCTAGCTTTGCTATAATCAATACATCATCAAGATTTTTTTTGGTAAGCATCAGCTATCTGTGGTCTTTAATAACATATTAATAGATAACATCTCTTATTATTGTAATATAGAAATGTCTATAAACAAAAATAGATAATTTTTTATAAGAATTATCTGGAATATCACTGTCATTGAAGTGCACTCAAGGGTTTGGGCAGTGGCATCTGCATAGCCAGGTGTGATCAGCATTTGGGCACAGAGGTGCATCGCCTTGATTTCTTCTTTCAGTGCCTGATTGACCATCTGGTGCTGTTGGACAGTTCTCTTCTCCTTAAATTCTTCAGATTCATTTTTTTTTATTTTTTTTATTTTTATTATTTATTTATTTTTATGTGTATGAATGTATTGCTGCATGCAGGTCTGCGCACCCGTGTCTGGCTGCCGCGGAGTCAGAAGCGGTCTCGATCCCCTGGAAATGGGTTCCTCTGGAACCGAGCCAGAGGTTGCTAGCCCCATGTGGTGCTGGGTCGAACCCGGTCCTCTGCAAGAGCGGCGTCGTCTCAACCGCTAGGCACCCTCCAGCCCCCAGATTCATTTTAATGTCGTACATTGCCCACAGTCCTGAAATGTCTGCGACTTTATGGCCTTGGCTCAAGTAAACTTTTCTTTAAAGAACTTGAGTGACTCTGAGCTCCCACTCAGTCTGGGAGGCAAACATTCTATGTACACAGTGCAGAAGAGGGAGCTGTGACAACAAAGAGGTCTGTGATATTGCACTGCAGCCCCCCCCGGGGGGGGGGGAGGACCAAGCCGCCATGCGGCGCCAACAGAGTCCATGGCCCCAGGTCACCGCGCGGCACATCAAGATACAAATTTAGACTCATTCCCCCCATCCATGCCCACCCCTCATGCCCCCTGCCCCGTTTCCCCCTGTCCCCCGCGGGGGGGGGGTGCATCCCCCGCGGCCCCCTTCCCCCCCAGAGCTCATGGATTCTGTCATACACAAGTCCTATCCGGCATCCTTTTCTGTCTTTTATGACCTTTTCAGTGCACAGGTTTACTGTTTGGGTCAGTTTTTTTTTTTTAATTTTATTTATTTATTTATTTATTTATATGTATGAATGTACTGTCTGCATGTAGGTTTGTGCACCTGTGTCGTGCAATGCTGCAGAGGTCAGAAGAGGGCGTCAGATTCCCTTAGAACAGGATTTAAAGACGGTTCTCAGCTGCCATGTGGGTGCTGGGGATTGAACCCAGGTCCTCTGCAAGAGCAGTCGGCGCTCTCAACCGCTAGGCCATCTCTCCAGCCCTTGGTCAGTTCTTTGAATAGGTTTTTCTCTCTCGTTTTTTGTTCCCATTTGATTTTATATTATTCCAAAATATGCATACATACACTCCACACATAAACCAAAGTTACAAAATCTGAAAATAAACTATAGGTTAATTCCAAAGCACATTTAGAGATTCACATTTTAACAGTAAAGTTGCATGCAGGTAAACAGAGGTATAACTTTACATTCTCTCTTTTTTTCTAGAATATGAATATTAGTATTCCTATATGATAGATGATAAGTTATGAATGGTTGTAGCATGTATCAATAAAAAGAGAAGTCGCTGGCTGCCTACACATCCCTAATGGGATCCTCTGAGGGGAAAGTCTGTTTACTGGTATTGCTCATGAAATTCATCACTGATACAGAGATAAGTCAGCACAGAAATCTACATATAACCCTGTTAAAGGGTCATTTATTCAAGAAAATAAAGTGTTCATGAGAGCTGGGAGATGGCGCAGTGATAAAGTACTTGCCCTGCGGTGTGAGGATGGAGTTTGGATTTCCAGAAACCATGTAAATCTGGACAAGGGAGCAGGCTCTGTAATCCCAGTGCTCACACGGCAAGGTAGGAGGCAGAGGCAGGAGTCTCCAGAAGCCAGTGGGCAGCTAGCTGGTGTATGCAGTGAGGAGCTAGAGGCCCTGCCTCAAACAGGGCGAAGGTAGGATTGTCTTCTGACCCCCACATATCTTGCACATATGGACACACATCATACAGAAAAAAAAAAAAAAGTGCTATTGAGAAAATACATGCGCACCGTATTCAGTGAGCTATGAACTGTGCAAGCTTCCCACTCCTGTGAACCATGGAGCCAAGGACAAGCCTTCCCAGTGAGGTTAGCTCTGCTTTCCACACACACACTTAGTATCTTCTCGGAATTCCAGGATGTTCTTGCTGTCCATGACCTGACTGGTCAGTGCAGGGCCATGTTCCACCTTGCTTCTTTGCTTCTGCTACTGATCTTTTCTTTTGGAAATTTTTTATTGAATTTTTATGCATTTCATACAGACCATCTTAATTGACTTTATATCCCCTTCTCCACTGGCCCCTCCCATAGCCCCCACTGGAATTCATACAGTCTGTCATTTGTATTAAGGTCTATTGTGTCAAGTTAGTGTCCCCTAGATGTCCCTCAGTGAAAGTTCATCTACCAGGGTCTAGTCAGCTTTTCTAGAGTCCCTCCCTTTAAGAAGATTGGCTCGGGGCTGGAGAGATGGTCTAGCAGTTAAGAGTGCCGACGGCTCTTGCAGAGGACCTGGGTTCAATCTCCAGCACCCACATGGTGCTGAGAACCATCTGTAACTCCAATTCCAGGAGAACTCCAGTTCCAGGGGAATCCGACACCGTCTTCTGACCTCCATGGCATTGCACGACATGGGTGCACAAACCTACATGCAGACAGTACATAAATAAATATATAAATATTTTTTTTTTAAAAAGAAGATTGGCTCTTCCTCACCCAGCAGCAATCAGCTGCCAATAATTTTTCAACTAAGATTGGGGTCTGCTACCTATTTGCACAGTTCTGTAGTGGGATTTTTCTGCTTGAGTTTGCAGGGGTCTTGTGCATGCTGACACCATTGCTGTAGGGTCCAAAACTCTTCTCACAAGTTACACACACAATACCTCTACACGAGTCCAGGTGTAAAGCTGAAGGCTACATAACAAGAAACAGTGCCAGACAGAAGAAACTTTTCTTTGAGTTGTTGGCCAGGGTAGTCAAAGAGACTCCTAAAATTACACAGGCTATTGCCACAGCCTTTGATTGCCTCCTAGAACTTGAAGGTAAGATCCTATTGTTGAAGACAGAACATACTTTGGACACAGGATTTAGAGCAATGGACCTGGGACTGACCTGAAATCCACTTTCCCTAAAAGCTAGCTCTCATAGTGTTGGAGAGCACTATGAAAGCTGCAAAGAGAGAACATCAGTCAGTGGTCCACCCCTAGCTTCAAGGCCAAATAACCACATCAATGACCAGCACAGCAAACAACATTGGTGCAGATAAAAGTAGTAGCACTTTTATCTTGGAGTTAATCAACAGCTACCTAATTGGACTTAAAGCCCACACAAAGGGAAGAAACTCATGTGTGATACTATAAATATAGCCATATACATATAGATGGTCATAGATCTTAGAGAAACCCCCAAGGCTGTCATATCACTATGACAAATCTAATTTCTTACTATGTGCAAAATATGGATCTTTATATTTACAGACAAGTATCCAAGTTACCACTCATCAAAGAAGCTTTCTTTTGCAAGAGACAGAGACTATTACAGAGTTCCAAAACTGGTTACTCACAGAGAATAAGTGTCTGTCAAATGTGAAACCTTAAGTGATACATCTACAGTGGAACCTCTACACCTAAGGCTTACAGAACACAAGGGGTAAAGAGAACACTAATTCTTTCTCTCAACTCTCATCAAATGAAACTCCCTCATGTAACAGAGGAGGTCGCAAATGGCCAAAGCAGAGAGAGTTAAGAGTCTGCAGAGTGTGGGTCCTTGGACAGGACTCCTATGTCCATAGAAAGATTGTAAGAGCCAGGGAGGAGGTACATGACCATATGGAAAGAGACTCCTACAGGCTCCTGGGACCTTGCTCATATGATGCTCCCACTACTAATCTTAAGTCTATGTATTATTCCTAAAAGTGACTAAATAATATCAAAGTCCATAAAGTCCCTCTTTCCTTTATTCACTCAGCAGATACATAAAAAGGTTAGTATGTGTAAGAACTCATGGCAAGGTTATAGAAAAGAAGATAAGCACAGAATCTGACACCTGGGTGCTGGTGTCCAATGCGAAATACAGACATGTAGCAAGCACCCGAATGTGTGTTTATGGTAAGAATTGTGACAGTTAAGGTCCCTATGACATGCACACATGCCACACCTAGATAAATTGCCAAGAAACCAGGGCATATACCATAAGAAATGTCTTGCAAGTCATTTCACCCTGACCATTAGGAACAAATATGACTTCTTTCCTGTCTTGTGGGTAAGACCTACCATATTGATTCTATGATAGCAGGTCTATGGTTCTGTTGTCAACCAGCTTTGGCTACTAGGTATGCCCATAATGACAGCAGCTTCCTGACTTCTGGCATGTGACTACAGCTTTTAATTCTTAAACTTAAAGGCAGTTTCCGATTCCTGGTCCTCCTCAGCATCTTGAAAGCACCTCATTTCCTGTATTAATCCGTTTCTTCTTAAGCTACTTGGCCGTCTTGGGTCAGTTTCCCCAGAAGCCAAGTCTGAAATGAGGATTTAGATGTAAGTGATTTATTGAGGAAGTGCTTTCAGCAGAAACCTGTGAGGAGACAGGGGAAGTGGTACTGGAAAGGGAAAAGGCCAAAAGAGCTTATTATTTTAGGCACAATCCCAGCCTCAGCCAGAGGCCTCAGAAGTGCTCTGGAGAGCAGATTACATCTCAAAGGTTGACCTAAATTGAGCTAAGACAGCTAGGCTTTCAAACCTCACACACTCACTGGCTAGAGGCCACAAAGAAGTAAGGAAAAGGATGCCCTGTGCTCACAAAGTACTCCAAGAACCCAAGGGGGGTCTTCTGGCAAAGTATAGTGTTTAAACAGAAAGACCTACAGATGGGGGGTGGGGGGCATACAGAAACATTCAAAGTAATCCTGGGGACCTAGGAAAAACATCAAGTTCAGGGTCCTCTACAGGGCAATCTCTATGACTTGCCCTCAGATCCACGAGTTACAGATTAATCACTTATTGCTTGTTGACATTAGGTTATAATTTCATGTATTACAAGTGCTATTGAAGTTAAGCTTACAGCTAAAAGACACTTCCAGAAATGTTGTCATATGTGAGATTAATATTAAGCAAAAGGTCTGGATCTAGCTCTTTAGGCTTCCAATTTCTACCTCAGATAAAGAATTTTGTTGAACATGTAGGTATACATGTTCATAAGCACCCAGCAAGACAAAAAACAAAACAAAATAAAACAAAACAATAAGAACCCAACATTGGCAGGGGTCTTGGCAGCCTATCAGGTAGTGGGGAATGCTGTATTATAACTTCAAACTCCAACGTTCCCAGCAGCCAGCCCGGGTGCTCCAGCGGTTTACTGTGAGTGTGTGCAAGGAAGCATTTCCTCAACACAGAAATCTGAATGGCTTTTCTGCTTATCTATTTCAGAATAAAATGCAGATTTACTGTTACACATGAACTTATTTCCCGAAAAACACGTTTCCTTCTTCAAATCATTAGTCTGACAAGCATGGTTGTACCAGTTGACTAACAGACCATTGCTAATGACCTTTTTTTTCTAGTGTTGAATTTTAAAACCTAGAAAAATTGGATAAGGCATGCCAAAGATTTTTTTCATAAAAGAATTATGTTATTGATAATGAAGATAGCTGAGATTCTTTGATTTTTCTGGTGAAAATTTATGTCAAATCTTTTTTGGCAAAGACATTACTAACAACAAAAATATGAACTGGGACAGTATCATACAAATCAGGAATGCAGCCTGAATAGGATGCAGCAATGTGGATGTCGGCTCTGATAGCCGGGTTACTGCTGCCAATTCTAGAGCTAGTACTTAGACACTCTCAGTAAGAACCACAACTTTCCAGCTGGCCCCAGTGACAACCTTGCTAACTATTTTTACCTCCCAACAAACTGCTGTATTTCCCTGAGTGGGCTTCAAGCAATCTTATAAACGTGTTTGTGAGCATTTGCTTTCTGTGTAAAGATCCATTCAAAGGGAGCTGGAGAGATGGCTCAGTGATTAAGAGCACTGGTTTGCAGAAGACCCAGGTTCAAATCTCAGCAGCACATGGTATCTGTAACTCCAGTTCCAAGGGATCTGACACACATTTCTGACCTCCATAGGTATTACAGGACATGAGTGCACTTAAAGACATCCAAGCATAATAATAACACACGCAAAACTTAAAAAAAATTTAAAATTTTAATTTAGTTTAAAAAGTCTTGAGGGCTGGAGAGAGGGCTTGGCAGCTAGCACAACCCAAATGCCCCTCAACTGATGAGTGGATAGAAAAAACTGTGTGTACATGTACACATGGAGTTCTATGCAGCAATAAAGAAGGATGATATCATGAACTTTGCAGGTAAATGGATGGAGCTGGAGGATATATTAAGTGAAGTAACACCACGCACAGAAAAAACAAATGACAAATGGTATCCCTCATTGTGGATGCTAGCATCAATTAACCCAGTTATTAATATTTCTTGTGAAGAGGGTTGCATATTAAACAGAACAAAAACAGAAAAAGATGCATCAGAAAACTGACTGAAATGGTGTTGAAACTGGAGGGGTGGGAGGGGCGGGAGAGGACATGGGTCTATATTCTATTAAATGTATATTTAATTAAAATTACATGGCCTATTTTTCTCAAAATTTTATAACAATATATTTGGGATTAACATATACCAAAATGTCTATAATTTTTGTGTTATGCAGTATCATCTTGTAACATCCTCTTTTACCATAGGATAATTTAATAAGGTATTAAGTTGCTTCCCAAAGTAAACAACATGTACTCACCCCCCCAAAAATTGACAAATTTGATGAATTTAATTTCTTGATCCCTGGCCTATATGTATGTATACTACAACTGCCCTTTTTTTGCGACTCGTTCTTTTAGGTCAAAAATAAAATAAGGATTTAAAAAGGGGAGGATACAGTTACATATTAAACCTTTTTGTAAAAACTTTCAAATTTAATCTTAGACTAACCTTGCGAAAAGATTTGTATGTTCCCACAGGTCAAAACGTCACCAACTCAAGGCTGAGAAAGAAAGGAGTACAGCCTCCCATCATGTAGGTTGTACCAAGAATACCAGCAGAGAAGTTCACCCATCTTAACACTTAAAGAAGAAGAAAAAGCCTCAGACTGCTACAGGCATCAAACATCTCTGAGGGACCATAGGTGTTGTAACAATCTGTTTATAATGGTCCTATGAACTTTATCCTTTAGGTGCAGCACAGTTTCAATATGAGAGACCTCCTTACCTCTTTTCTTAGAACAAAGAAAACAGGGTGGTAATGAAGTCATCCTTTAACAGTAAATTAGAGCTGACTGTTGATAGAAGTAATCTTCTTATAAAACTGGGAAAAACTGCTTTCTTTAATTGACTAATTACATAGGAACTGTTAAAAAGATTAGTTGTCATCAGAAAAAAAATATAATATTAAAGTCTCTTTAAGTAGTTCATATAATTAAAACAAGAGAGCACTGATAGTAGCAATGGATATTCTGCCAGGCGTTGCTATCCAGGGGACCCAAGCCCCCCCAAAGGTTAAGGCTTATTGCCTGTAAACTGGATATCTGCAAGAAAAAGAGGTGGTAAGGTCTGCCCCGCTGTCAATGACCTGATGTAACCATGGGAGGATTGTATCGAGATCACACTTACAAGTATACAGTTGGTCTCAGAATACCAGAAAGTGTTTACCAAGGCCACTGACCAATAAAGCAAATGTTGGTCTCCTTGAGTCAAGCAAAACTCTTCCACCAACATTCAGCTACACCCCAATGCTTGGAGAGACTGTGCAGCAGGGGCAGCCATAGTCTGTATATCCCAACTTTATTTGATTATTAGCTCTCTCCTTAGGAATACTCGTGGATGTCACGAGCAAGCTTATACCTTTAGTGATTAGGAGATTTATATGCCACAGTAAGGCCTTGTCATCTCTCTCAGGGGAAAAAAAGTAATCCAGGGATTAACACATCATCCAAACATCTGTGTATACCAAAGTAACCTACCATAGTAACTAGGCCATGTTTAAACTATATACATTATATATATATATATATAATATATATATATATCTTATATATATAAATCGCTTATGCTTCATTAGTAGGATTGCAAGCCTGTCCCTGGGGCCAATCAGTCAGCCCATGAAAGGACAACAGCCCAGAACTGATTAGAGTCCAAAATGACATCTCCAGACAAAGTAGACTGTTGGCTTCTTGGACCACCTGTGCCCCTCTCTAAGCCTAGGATAATCTGTGAAGAGGGGGAGTGGTAATATTGTAGGGGCTGCGTAGGGTTAGGAAATAAGCTCACGACAATATAGTCTGGACACTATTTGATCAACTTGATTGAAACATTCAAGCCCCCAGCTGGATGGTGGGAAGCCTTGGGCTTGTGTGGGCGGGGGCACAATGCTTGCAAATTGGTTTTATTATGAAGGATTCTTGTGCTAAAAAAAAAAAGGAGCTAGATACTGTGCATTTGAACTAACTGGGAATATAAAATGCTAGTTGCTTTATTTATAGTTTGTATTGGTTGGTCTCTATATTTTTTGAAATACACCAACATCACAGTGTAACACTTTCTTTTACTTTGTAGGACAATTTAAAGGAATTAAGCTTAAATTTTTACTTCCCAAATAAGTAGAAGTCTAGTCCAGTCTTATAGCATTACAAGAGCAAAGTGTTTATTGGGTAAAATTTATTTAGCAGGTACTCAACCTCTGCCCAAGCTTTATCCACAAATATAGGATATTTTAAGGCTTAGTGAATTGTTTTTCGTTAAATTTAGGTGTAGGTTTTGGTGGAAATGGTAATACAACTGAACTACATTGGGAACTAAAAATGTTAGATTGGTTTTATTTATAATTTGTAGTTGGTTTAAGGTACACAAATGCGCAATATATCTTTTTTCGAATAACACAACTCACCTTCTATAACACTTTCTTTACTTGTAGGACAATTTAAAGGAACTAAGCTTAAATTTCTTCCCAAATAAGTAGCATACAGTCAATGAGAACAGTTTGGGTAAATTAATGAAAGCTTATGCCTTGGCTCCTGTTTATGGGTATGTGTAATACAACTTAGGCATCTATTAGGCCAAAACATTAAAAACCCTAAGAAAACAAAAAAAGAGGAGGTGGGAAGTGGGGTACTATCCTTTCTGGTGATACAAGTGGAAAACGCTGTGTTCCAATCCTATTGATAAATTTCAATTTTTCTGATCTTGAAACTAACAATGGGAGGAGAATTTATGTTCCCAGAGGTAAAAATCACCAATCTAAATGCCTGAAAACATACAACTTTGGCTTGTGCAGGATGAACTGGGGAATGCCAGCAGAGAGGTTGACCCATCTGAACATTACGGAATGAGGAACCTCAGACTTGCCTGAGTCACGGACACTGAGCATCTCTCTGAATAATATTGGGGTTGACTGTTTATAATGGGGCCCTAATGAAGTTTACCTTCCAGTGCTGGAAACCTTCCTACCTCTCTCCCCTTTTTTAGGAAAAAGAAAACAATGATGGTAATGAAATCACTCCCTAACTTAAACTAGAGCCATTGCTTACGCGGTTGGTAATTTCCTATAACAAAGGCATACGTTATTACTGATTGATAGGCATAGGAACTGTGAAAGGATATTTCTCTATCTAGAGCCCAAATTCAATAGTAAAGTGTTTATAAGTTGTTAATTAAGCAAAATATATTACTACAGGAAAGCTCTGACAATCAGCAATGGAATTATTCTGCCTAGGAGATGTTGGCTAGGGATTCAAACCCACCCCCACAAATGATAAAGGCCTTTTGCTATAAGTGGGATATATGCAAGGAGAAAGGCAGTAAGTCCCTGTTGTCGAAGACCTAGTTTGAGCATGAAAAATGTTATGAGACGTCACTTGCTAGCATAACTGGCCTCTGAAATGCTAGAGGAGCGTTACCAAAGGCCACTAAAGCAATACAGCAAAATATTGGTCTCCCTGAGACAAGCAAGACTCCTCTGTCAATATCACTACACCTCAACAGCCGGAGATACTGTGCAACAGTGGCAACCAATGTCTATTATCCCAAATCTATTTGGCTATTAGCTCTCTCCTTGGAGGAATAACCATCACAGTGATGCCACAAGCTTATGCCTTAGTGGTAGGAGATGTTATAAGCCACAATAAGCACTTGTCTGTCACCCTTTCATAGAGGACCACAGTTTGTGGATTAGCATACCATCCAAGCATCTGTGTCTATGCTCACGCTTAGCTTGACATAATAAAGTGGTACTGCTTAAATGTCTGTAAATCCAACAGCTTGTGCTTTGTTAGAATATGACAAAAAGGGTATCACTGGGAAAGCTGTCAATCCATGAAGGGAAACAACCTGAACAGAAAAGAGTCAAAATGACAATCTCCAATTAGACTGTTTCTTCTCACCCACTTGTGGCCCCTTTCCCAAAGCCCAGGGAACAAACTGCGGAAGAGGAGGTGTGGTAGAATGTAAGAGGCTGTGGAAAGAATAGGGGTGAATCATGAGACTACAGGAATATGTCTGGACTCCTAACTTGATCAACATGCCTATACATACAAGCTTCTCCAACTGGTCTATGGGAACCTTGGGTTGTTCAAAATTTGGACATAGATACTTGCAAAATGCACCAATTACCTAATTGTATGACATACCTAGTGACGCCAATGTTATCTGCAAACAACTGTGTCATTATATTGTAGAATCCCTAAAAAAAATAAAAAAATAAATTAAAAAAAAAGAATATATTTTCATTTTCTTTTTACTCTTTGAGATTTATTTCATTTCTGTTCTAGAGCTTGGAGTCACATGATAACTTTTTTACTTACTAAAAGTGCATTAGAACTATAAGTTTCTTTATTGCAGGATGTCACACTTAAAGTTACAATAGTGTCATCTTTCTTACATCTTGCTGTTTCTAAAGTGGTAATTTAACATTTTATTTCTTTTTTTAGATGTTTTATTTTTTTGTTTTTTTATTTATTATTTCTGTATGTGTTATGAGTGTACTGTCTGCATGCAGGTTTGTGCACCCGTGTCGTGCAACGCCGCGGAGGGTCAGAGAGGGTCTCGGTCTCCCCTGGAAATGGAGTTCTCCTGGAATTGGAGTTTCAGATGGTTTCGGCCACCATGGGGTGCTGGGGATCCGAACCCGGGTCCTCTGTAGAGTGGTCGGTGCTCTTAACCGCTAGGCCCATCTCTCCAGCTCCATTTATTTCTTATTTACATGAAAAATAAAATTTAGAGTTTTTTTTTACTTTTTCTACCTAACATTTAGTTATAAAACTCAAATTTTATGACATGATCAGAAAATACAGTCCTTATAAATTTAAGAACTTAATGTGATTTTTTTTTTGTCTTTTTGAGATAGGGTCTCCCTGTAGCCCTAGCTGTCCTGAAACTCACTCTGTAGACCAGGCTGACCTTGAACTCACAGAGATTCACCTGCCTCTGCCTCCCAAGTGCTAGGATTAAAGGCCTGTGCCACCACACCCAGCTTTTAATGTGATTTTTATATGTGTGTGTGTGGTGTGGTTTGGTGAAAAAGGATCCTTGATATTTAACTAAAAGCTTTAACCTTCTGAACTGGTAAAACAAGACTTAAAGTAGTTAAGGTAGTGTTATGAAGGTGAGCTAGAAAATAAGGAAAAGGTAAAGCTGGGTCGATGGACTCCATACAACAAGCAGTAGGAAAGCCATCGTGGGGAGTTTCAGTCTTGTAGAGAACAAAACGCTTCACTGCCATCTTGGCTGAATGAGACAGGAACATTGTGCCCAGGTTTTTCTCCGAGTGAATCTTTTATTATTATTATTATTATTATATTATTATTATTATTTTCTTTATTTTTATTTTTTTGTTATTTTTTATTTTATGTGTTTAAGTGTATTGCCTGCATATGTGTAAGAGCACCCATGTCATGCAGTGCCTCCAGAGGTCAGAAGAGGACCTTAGATCCTATGAAACTGAAGTTATAGATGGTTGTTAGCCACCATGTGGTGCTGGGAATTGCACCCAGTGCTCT
>VZQC01005468.1:960100-1095784 GCA_009823505.1 Rhizomys pruinosus | reverse complement strand
TGCTGACCCTGAAGAAATTCTTCCCAGAAGATTTCACCACAGTAATGCTGGTCTCTTGTTACTTACAGCTGATTTTTCAGCCCCAGCTAACCAGCATCAATTGTCCCAGTACAACAAAGATTTCATTTCAGGTTCTGGTCTCTTGTTATTTACAGCTGATTCTTCAGCCCCAGCTGACCAGAACCCACAGATTACACAATCCTGATGATCTCTGCTCCCCTTTGAAACTAGAAACTTCACAAGCCAGGCCTCCATCTTCAACAACTCCCTCAGCAAAACTGCTCCAAGCTCCACAGCAATGATCTTTAGGCATTCAATGATCTTCCCAGCCCAATGTTTCAAACGCCTCCACAATCCTTCCCCAAAACACCAAGGTCAGGTCTGTCACAGCAATACCCCACTCTTCTGGTACCAATTTCTGTTCTAGTTTGGCTTCAATTGCTATGACAAAACACTCTGACCGACACCAACTTGGGGAGGAAAGGGTTTATTCAGCTTACATCTGGGTCACAGAGTTCATCACTCAGGGAGCCCACGGCAGGAACTCAGGGCAGGAACCTGGAGGCAGGAGCTGAAACACAGGCCATGGAGGAATGCTGTTCACTGGCTTGCTCCCCTGGCTCATGCCCAGCCTGCCTTCTTATAATGGGACACAACAACCTGCCCAGGGTGGCACTACTCATTGTGGGCTGGGCCCTCCCACATTGCCTGACAATCAAGACAATACTCCACAGACATGGCCACAGGCCAATCCAATGGAGCCAATTCCCCAACTGTGGCTCCCTCCTCCCAGGTGTGTCAAGTTGACACTAATGCTATCCAGCACACCTGCCTTTCTCTTCCTTTCTGGTGTCTACACATTTTCCAAAACCCAGCTCAAGTCTGGGTTAGGGTTTGGGTTAGGGTTAGGATCCTCCTAGTTTTCAGATATTAGAGTTCTCTTCCTATACAATCGTAGTAAGATTTACAAATGGAGTATAAAGAAGTACATGCTTACAAAGCATGTTCAACCAGAGAAATAAACATATTTTGCTCATATACAATGGAGAAATCTCCTTTGTAAAAAATTAAACATATTGTTTCATACATTTAGAAGATGTTTCCATTTTCCATTTAATAGTTTTATGGACATCTTTTCATATTAAAAATATAGAGTTACATCATCATATATAATTATATCCTTTATAACAACTGGAAACCTTGGAATTACAGGGATGTGTGTATCAAGATTTATTTAGCCAATTGCCTCCTGATAGACATTCAGATTGTTTCTAATTTATAATACTATGAACATTGTTAAAACAACTTTTTAAAATGTCTGCCCATGCTTTTCTAACTATCTATTCAGACTAAATTCTTAGAAATGTAATTGCTGGACAGGATTTTGTTTTCTCCCTTTCTGTTCCTGAAAACACTTGATATAGAACTAACAAGGGAAATGTTATCCAGAACGCCTAAAGATAAACTGAGCCTGACAGATAGACAAGGTTTGAAATGTATAAACAATGAATACCAAATAGAAATGTAGATAGACCTCCCAGAAATAAAATTCTGATTCTATATTCTTGAAGTAGCAGATTTCCTTTGGAGAACTGCTCTTTAGAATGCAAGTGCTGTGTTGGTCAGGACCCAATTAGACTAGTGAAAGTAGATTCAAAATGACTTGCCAGGAACTTGCATAACCTTAATAACTAAGTAAATTCCTTTGCTAAGGATAGTTACTACAATGTAGGAAGGGAGAAACACTTATAATGAAATTGAATTTGAAAGGCAATGTTTGCACATATTCTCTAATGGAAAATTATTCGACAAGATTATCACCATGAACCAACTATAGAGAAACAGGGTATTTCAGCCCAGAAGTTGAATTAGATCTAGCACATGGAATTTAGGAATTCTTGAGCTGGCAGTGCAGTCCTGACAAAGCTGGGGTCTGACACAAGATCTCTTTCTACAGGTCTTGTCTCTGGAACACCAGAATTAGGGGTCACTGCTAAGTCTCAAATTCCTTTCCTCTGTGGAATAGCGATCCTGGGAAAGTCTCCATTTGATTTAATATCTACCTCTTCTAGTTAATGATGCTTTAGGATTTGATCTTGAGTCGTTGTTACCAGACTGTCTTTCTTGCTTTTACCAGGATTATGTATGCTCTTTTTTAAAAAGTTTTTTTAAAATTTTATTTATTTTTGTATGTGTATGAATGTACTGTCTGCATGTAGGTCTGTGCACCTGTGTCCTGCAATGCTGCAGAGGTAAGAATAGGGTCTCTGATTCCCCTGGAACTGGAGTTCTCCTGGAATTGGAGTTACGGATGGTTCTTAGCAGCCATGTGGGTGCTGGGAATCGAACCTGGGTCCTCTGCAAGAGCAGTAGGTGCTCTTAACCTCTAGGCTATCTCTCCAGCCCCTTATGTATGTTCTTAATGGCCAAGAACTGCCCCCCTGCCCCCTCCAATGTTACTAGTTCACTCAAGCCTTATCTCTTTGAGCTGCCTCTCAAGTCCTTGTGTTCCGGGATTTTGGCAGGTTCTTTCAGAGCCACATGCCCTTTCCATATAAATAATCTTGAACAAAGAATAGAGGAAACATCATTTGTCATAAGCTAGAGACAGAACCATTTACCATCAGCCAAACAGAAGGCCACCACATGCCTTAAGTTAGACAGAGACATTTGCCATAAGTAGAGATTCTGCCATGAGAAACCTTAGCCACAAGAACCTGAAGAGATCTTGCTTTTTGCAGTAAGTAGAGATTTTTGCCCTAAGAACCTGTATGAGTTCTGCCTAAGAGATATTTTTGCCTAAGAAGAACTTTGCTGTATAAGAGTTTCCCTGAGAATAAAGAAATTTTGTAAAACCTCATCCAGGACTTCTGTGGTGAGCTTTTAAAGAGATTATTATAGTAAATAGCCAGGTCTTCCAAAAACAGGCTCCAGTGGACTCTAAAGACACCATCTCTAGCAGCTTTTCACTGTACCTCACCACTCCCAGGGGGCAAGAAGTGGGCCTGGGGGCCCCACCACAGGGGCAGCTTTATCTTACCAGACAAAACAGACTTCAAAGTAAAACTAATCAGAAGGGATGAAAAGGGTCACTTCAGTTCATTCTTATCAAAAGAACAATTAACCAAGAAGATATCACAATCATAAATATATATGCACCAAACTCTGGTGCACCAAACTTCATAAACATAATTCTACAGGATATTAAGGCACAGATTAATCCCAACACATCAGTAGTAGGAGACTTCAATACTCCACTCTATCCATTAGACAGGTCAAACAAACAAAGAATAAACAGAGAGACATCTGAACTGAACAAAAACACCAAATGGGCCTAACAGACATGTATGGAATATTCCATCCAAGCACCAAAGTATCTACTTTCTATTCAACACCCCATAGAACCGTCTTCAAAATTGACCACATACTGTGGCACAGAACAAACCTCAACAAATAAAAATATTGAAACAATTCCATCCATTGTATCAGGCCACAATGCAGTAAAGCTTAATATCAACACCAGAAGAAGCCCTAGTAACTACATGAATTTATGGAGATTAAACAATACACTCCTGAATAATGAATGGGTGAAAGGAGAAATTAAGAAAGAAATAAAAAAAGGATAACACAACAGAACAAAACCTCTGGGATAAAGAGGAACACTCATCCACTGCTGGTGGGAATGTAAACTTGTACAGCCACTATGGAAAGCAGTGTGGAGAACCCTTGAAAGACTTGGAATGAACTTGCCACCCGACCCAGCCATACCATTCCTAGGCATGTACCCTCAAGACTCACCCCACCGCAGAGATACATGCACGGCCATGTTTATTTCAGCTCTCTTCACAATAAGAAGGAGCTGGAACCAACCCAAATGCCCCTCAACTGATGAGTGGATAGAGAAAATATGGTACATCTACACAATGGAGGGAGTTCTATGCAGCAGTAAAGAAAGATGACATCATGAGCTTTGCAGGAAAATGGCTGGAGCTAGAAGACATCATGCTGAGTGAAGTAACACAGTCCCAGAAAAACAAACGACGAATGGTATCCCTCATCTGTGGATGCTAGTGCCAATTACCCAGTTGTAAGTATTTCTTGTGTAGGGCCCCCTGAGCTTTTGTANGCTTTTTAGGCTTTTCTGAGAGCTTTATCTAAATATGATATGGTGATCAAAAGTATCAGATTGGTGTAACTTAAATTTTGGATGCTTAATGCCCAACTTAATGCCCATATTAATTCAGCCAAGGGATTTAAGGGACAGTTTTGTTCCTTGCACTCTGAGGTCAGTCAGTCCCAGGGGATTTTAAAATGTTCTGCAATTGTAAGTCACCAGATTTTTTTGTTCCGGGAAGTCTTGGAGATCCACTAACAGTACCCAGGCCAGTTTCCAGTCTATAAAGAGGAAGCTCAACATAGAGGAAATTTGCTTCATGCTCCAAAGGGAAGCCTGGTCTAGCAAGACCTGACCTTGCCCTCTGTAGATGGAACTGGTTAAGAATGGCCAACAGGAGCTAGGCACTTCCTGCCCACACCCCCCTCCTTGAAAACCTGAGTGCTTCCTGAAGAACAGAACCTCAAACGACCTTAAGAAAACAAAGTTTGATTAATCTGGGCTAACTGTGTGTACTTTACTACCCCCAAAAAATGTATAACCAAAAGATAAATAGTCAATATATTTCTTTCAAAGCCAGAAAAATTCTCCCTCCACATATTGGGCTTAAAGATATATGAAATAGTATTAAACAGAATAAAAACTTAGATCTTGGCCTTGATTAATAGAGTAGGGTCATCTGCAGCCAAAGGACAAACCCAGTATTGTTATCAATTAATCCAAAATAATAACATTTCCTCTTTGTTTGTAGCAACTAAGTGGAAACTCATATACTGACTTTTAAAACACATGGAAATCAGATCCTGAGTCCAGGCATCATGGCCAAATGAACAGAAGGAGAAACCTAATAAACGGATGCTTCAAAACCCCTGGTCAAGAAATTCTAATGGGTTTTTAAGTTGGACATTTTAATTCACCCTGTTCTTACTTCTCCTGGCCCACTGCCCAAATCAGTACCTAACTACTCTTACCTTCATTTTGCTTTCACAGGCATCAGTCAAGGTCTTTTTTTCCCTCTATAGTTATGCTTTTTGGAGGTCTTTAGATAGACCCTCTTGATGGGGAATATCCCAGTTGCCACACCCAACATCCCTTTTCAGCATGGAAGAAGTCAGAGCAGTCAATGTCCCAATTCCCTTCTGGAGATTGGGTTGATCCTTTTCAGAGGGTAACATAACTAAACAGGAGCTAGATATTGACTAGGCAGATTAAAGATGAAACACCCCCCAAATTAAGCAGACTCTTTCTCAGCTGAGAACTCAAGGCTTCCTGGACTAGCCAGTAAACACATATCCTTCTGGTAGCCCCTAAAGAGCAGGAAAAGAAGTAAGAACAGAAGAGAAAAAGAAAGAGGAAAAAAAAGAATCACATACCAAGCCCTGCAGATTGATTCATTATCTCACCAGAAAAGAAGTGGAAATCCGCCCCCCCAACTTTTTGTTTCTGTTTTTGTCATTGTCCTTTTGTATTGTTTCTGTTTTGTGTGAAAAGAAAAAATAAAAATTAAAAAGTTAAAAAACAAAGTGTTCATCTAGTTCCATCCATTTACTTGAAAAGTTCATGATGTTGTCTTTTTTACTGCTACATAGAACTCCATTGTGTAGCTGTACCACATTTTCTCTGTCCACTCATCAGTTGAGGGGCATTAGGGGTGGTTCCAGCTTTTTGCTACTGTGAACAGAGCTGCAATAAATATAGCTGTGCATGGATCTCTGCAGTAAGATGAGTCATGTGGGTATATACCCAGGAGTGGTATGACTGGGTCAAATGGCAAGCTCATTTTGAGTCTTCTAAGGGTTCTCCACACTGCTTTCCATAGTGGCTGTACAAGTTTACATTCCCACCAGCAATGGATGAGTGAAACCCTTTCCCCACAACCTCTCCAGCACTTGGTATCATATGTTTTCTTGACCCTAGCCAGTCTTATCGGAGTGAGATGATATCTTAAAGTGGTTTTAATTTGCATTTCCGTAATTATAAGTGACGTTGAACATTTTTTAGGATGTTTCTTAGACATCTCTAATTCCTCGCTTGTGAAGTCTCTGTCCAGCTCTTTGCTCCATCTTTCGAGTGATTCATTTGTTTTCTTCTTTGTTGTGAAGGCTCTGTTCAGTACTTTGCTCCATCTTTTTTGTATTTGGGGTTTTTTTTTCTTTTTTCTTTTTATTTTTTTTAATTTTTTAAATATATATTTTGTATGAGATTATCAAATCTAGACCTGTGTCCCCCACCCTATCCCCCCACCCCACCAGAGCTCATGTATTCTGCCAAACATGCTTTTCATCTCTTTCTCAGTCTTTCTCAATCTTCTCCATGTGGAAGTTGACTGTTTTGAGCAGAAGTTCACTGTTTCAGTCAGTTCTTTCTTTGATGCAGTCCTTTCTGTTGTTGTTGTTGTTGTTGTTGTTGTTGTTGTTGTTTCCAATATGCATCACTCCCAACTACTTGGACAAAAGCTCAAAGGGCTGTGCATAAGAAATACTTTTTTTAAAGAAATACTTACAACTGGGTAATTGGCACTAGCATCCACAGATGAGGGATACCATTCATTGTTTGTTTTTCTGGGACTGTGTTATTTCACTCAGCATGATGTCTTCTAGCTCCAGCCACTTTCCTGCAAAGCTCATGATGTCATCTTTCTTTACTGCTTCATAGAACTCCATTGTGTAGATGTACCACATTTTCTCTATCCACTCATCAGTTGAGGGGCATTTGGGTTGGTTCCAGCTCCTTGCTATTGTGAAGAGAGCTGAAGTAAACATGGCCATGCATGTATCACTGCGGTGGGGTGAGTCTTGAGGGTACATGCCTAGGAGTGGTATGGCTGGGTCAGGTGGCAAGTTCATTCCAAGTCTTTCAAGGGTTCTTCACACTGCTTTCCATAGTGGCTGTACGAGTTTACATTCCCACCAGCAGTGGATGAGTGTTCCCCTTTCCCCACAACCTCTCCAGCACTTGGTATCATTTGTTTTCTTGATCCTAGCCAGTCTTATTGGAGTAAGATGATATCTTAAAGTGGTTTTGATTTGCATTTCCTTAATGATTAGTGATGTTGAACACTTCCTAAGGTTTTTCTCAGCCATCTCTATTTCCTCATTTGTGAAGTCTCTGTTCAGCTCTTTGCTCCAGCTATTGAGTGGGTTGTTTGTTTTCTTTCTTCCTTGTATTCTGAGTAGTTTATATACTCTGCAAATCAATGCTTTGTCAAATGTTTCTGCGGTGAAAGTTTCCTCCCACTGTGGGATTTCTCTTCACTTCCTTGATTGTTTCTTTTGATGTACAGAAGCTTTTGAGTTTAATGAGGTCCCATTTGTCAATTGTTGACCTTAATTCTTGTGCAGCTGCTGTCTGATTTAGGAAGACTTTTCCTATGCCTATGTCTTGTAGTCTGATGCCAACTTTTTCTTCTATCGCCTCTAGAGTTTGGGGTTTCACGTTGAGGTCTTTGGTCCATCTGGAGTTGACTTTTGAACAGAGGGAGAGGTAGGGGTTTAATTTCATTCTTCTACAAGTGGTGATCTAGTTTTACCAACACCACTTGTTGAAGATCCTGTCTTTCCTCCATTGTGTCTTCTTGGCCCCCTTGTCAAATATGAGGTGCCTGAAATTGTATATGCTGAGGTTTGGATCTTCAGTTTCGTTCCATTGGTCAACAGGTCTGTTTTTGTGCCAGTACCAAGCTGTTTTTATGACTGTAGCCCTGTAGTATAGCTTGAAGTCTGGTATAGAGATTCCCCCCTGTGTTGTTCTTTTCACTCAGGGTTGCTTTGGCTATTTGGGTCTTCTGTTTTTCCAAATGAAATTAAGGATTTTTTTTCCAAGCCTGTGGAGAAACTCTTGGGGACTTTAATTGGCGTTGCATTAAATCTGTACACGGGTTTGTGTAGAATGGACATTTTTACTATATTAATTTTCTCAATCCATGAGCATTGGGAGGTTTCTCCATCTTCTGATGGCTTCTTCAATTTCTTTCTTTAGGGGTTTAAAATTTTTTTGTAAAGATTTTTGGTGTCTTTAGTTAGGTTTGTTCCTAGGTATTTTATTGTTTTTGAGGCTATTGTGAGTGGGAAGATCTCCTTGTATTCCTTCTTCAGTTGCTTGTTGTTGGTGTAAAGAAAGGCTACTGATTTTTCTAGGTTAATTTTGTATCCTGCCACTTTAGTGAAGCTCTTAATAGTTTCTAGGAGTTTTCTGGTGGGGTTTTTAGCATCCCTTAAGTAAATGATCATATCATCAGCAAAACGACATAGTCTGACTTCCTCTTTTCCAATTAGAACTCCATTAATTTCCTTTTCTTGCCTTATTGCCCTAGCAAGTGTTTCAAGCACTATATTGAAATGGAGTGGTGACAGGGAGCAGCCTTGCCGAGTTCCTACCTTTAAAGGGAATGCTTCTGTGATTTCCCCATTTAGGATGATATTGGCTGTGGGTTTCCTGTATACAGCTTTGATTACATTCAGGAATGATCCCTCAAATCTAATTCCCTGTAAGACTTTAAGCATGAAGAGATGCTTGATTTTGTCAAATGGTTTTTCTGAGTCAATTGAGGTGATCATGTGGCTTTTGTCTTTCAGTCCATTTATATATTTGATGATATTTATTGATTTTCATATATTGAACCATCCCTGCATTTCTGGTATGAATCCAACTTGGTCATGATGGATGATCTTCTTGATGTGGGTCTGTATGCAATTTGCTAGTATCCTGTTTAGAAGGTTTGCATCTGTGTTCATTAATAAGATGGGTCTATAGTTCTCATTTTTTGTTGTATCTTTGCCTGGTTTGGGTATTAGAGTGATACCTTCATAGAAAGAATTTGGGAGATTTCTCTCTGTTTCTGTTCTTTTGAACAATTTGAGTAATACTGGTTGTGTGTCCTCTTTAAAGGTTTTATAGAACTCTGCCGTAAATCCATCTGGGCCTGGGCTTTTTTTAGTAAGGAGGTTTTGAATTACTATTTCAATTTCCTCATATTTTATGGGTCTGTTTAAGCTGTCAATCTCTTCTTGGTTGAGCTTTGGTGACTCCCAGGATTTCAGATATTCATCCATTTCTTCTAGGTTTTCAAACTTAGAAGAGTATAGGTTTTGACATATCCCCGTATGATTGTCTGGATCTTTTCATTGTCTGTTGTGATATTTCCCCTTTCATCACAGATTCTATTGATTTGGAGTTGTTCCTTCTTTCTTTTGGTTAACTGGGCTAGAGGTCTGTCTATCTTGTTTATTCCCTCAAAGAACCAAATTCTGGATTCATTGATTTTTTGTATAAATAAATAAGTAAAATTTTTAAAAAAAAAAGAAAAGAAAAGCATGTTTGGCAGAATGAATAAGCTCTGGTGGGGTGGGGGGACAGGAAAGAGGGGATGTGTCTAGATTTGATTTGAAATTTTGTATGAAATGCACAGATCTTCAATAAAAATTGGCTTTGAAAAAAAAGATTAGATACTTCATGACAATTTAAGGCTCAAAATCTTTTTTATACATTTTTCAAATAAGCTGAGTATTAACCATTCAGGGAATAATTCTGTTATTTGCATGAAAATGTGGTTTGATACTATGCATTATTACATGTCATGTATAAAGTTATGTTCATACTGATGAAATATTTTGGCATTTAATTTCCATAATAAAATATTTTTCATGAAATACTAACCAAAGTGTTCAACATTGTTAATAATTAAACAAATGCAAATTAAAAACAATTTAGATTTCATCTTACCCTAGTAAGACTGGCCATGATCAAGAAAACAAATGATACCTAATGCTTGAGAGGTTGTGGGGAAAAGAGAACACTCATTCACTGCTGGTGGGATTATACAATCCTGCAACCCCTGTAGGAAGATTTATTTTAATGCTGAACAGGGACCACTCAGCCCTGCTAAGTGAGATGGGGACACAGTGCCTGCCTTGCGGACACTATGGGGACCTGGCCTCTAGGTGCAGAGACCAGCTGGCTACTTCCCGTAGCCCAGCCTAAGTGGTAATTCCAACTTAGGCTCTTAGCCTGGACCCACGAGACACGTGTTCCACTCTTGGCCATGACATCTCACCTGCCCAGAGCCTGGACAGGAATTTCAGGCTGATAGCTGATCACCTCCCTTCAGCCAATATCCACTCACAACACCAGCTACCCAGATTGGTGATCCACAAAGGAATCTCTTTCCAACCCACTAGCCACCTGAAAGAAATGCAGGCCTAACTTAGCCTGTATGTGCATGATAATTAATAAAAAATAATGTCTGGGAATTCCATGAGGATATTACTATGAAATTCAAATTTACTCCTTGCAGCAGCTTGCTTTTATA
The DNA here is from genome assembly GCA_009823505.1 of Rhizomys pruinosus. Classification (NCBI taxonomy): domain Eukaryota; kingdom Metazoa; phylum Chordata; class Mammalia; order Rodentia; family Spalacidae; genus Rhizomys; species Rhizomys pruinosus. The sequence goes on along the minus strand of VZQC01005468.1, from coordinate 1,085,363 downwards.
AACCAAATTATGTCAGATCACAGGACCAATCGTAAGTTTCCCAACTCAGTGCCACTGCACACCTTGCCTCACCTAGCATTACCCACCTAGGCCATACTGCTTGCTCCTCCTTGGGGTGGGGCCAGACTCTCATCCATGCAGTGCCCTGAGGCATGCTACAAACCCCTATGGAAAGCAATGTGGAGAACTCTTAAAATGCTAAAAATGAACCTACCATTTGACCCAGACATACCAGTCCTGGATGTATTCCCAAAGGATTCATCATATTGCATAGATACGTGCTCATCCATGCTTATTACTGCTCTTTTCACAATAGTGAAGAGCATGAAGCAACCCAAGTGTCCTTCAACTGATAAGTGGATAATGAAAAGACATGAATACATGAAGGGAATGCTAGACATGTAAAAGAAAAGAAGAGAGATAAATAATGCCTTGCTAGTGTAAAAAATTCCCATAAGAATATTAGTCTAATGATCTATTGACAAAATACACACAAAATACCTCTATGTGAGTCTACATGGAAAGATGCAGCTACAGATCAAGAAACAGTACCAGACAGGAGAAACTTTCCTATGAATCATTGGCCAGGGTAGTCCAAAAGATCCCTAAAATTATACAAGCTATTGCCATAGCCCTTGATTGCCTCCCAGAACCTGAAGGTAAGACCCTATTACTGAAGACAATACATACTTTGGAGACTGGATCTTGAGCAATGGAGCTGGACCTGACCTGGAAGCCACCATCCCTGAAGGCTACCTCTCATAGCTGTGGAGAGCACTATTTAGGCCACAAAGGGAGATCAGCAATAGATGATCCAACATCAGGCTCAAGATCAAATATACACATCAATGATCAGCACAGCATACTACGTCAATGCAATGGGGGCATTTCCATCTTGGGGGAAATCAATGACTAACCAATTAGACCTAAAGCCCACTCAGTAGAAGGAAACTCATGTGTGGCATTATTAACAAAGCCAGATGCACATATCTGGAGAGGTCATAGATCTTAGACAATTCCACAAGATAGACACATCCCCAGGCTACGGTAACATTATTACTAACTGTAAAAGAAGTATCCTTATATTTACAGACAAATATCCCAGACACCACATGGAAAAGAAACTTCTTTTTCTCCAGATGAAAATAGTACAGACTCCCACAACGGGACACATACAAAGACATGGTCTGAGAATGGCTCATGCCTAGGCGACACATCTACCATGCAAAGTATACACACAAGACCCAAGCGTCATAGAACAAGGACCCAAGAAAGCATTAACTACCTCTTAACTCTCCTTAAGGAAGCTAGGAAGCTCCTCCATGCAACAGGAGAGCAGAAAACCAAAAGGGACTGAATGGCAAAACCGTGAAGATTAGGAGTCTACAGAGTGTGGGTCCATGGACAGGCTGCCTGTATTCAGCTTTGCCCACCCATGGCTCAGGGAACCTTAGGGGAGATTGGAGGGTAGAAAGATTATAAGAGCCAGGGAGGTGATACAAGGCCAAATGGAAATGAATCCTACAAGCTCCTGAGACCTGGTTCATACGAAGCTACTGCATTGGTATCAGCATGCATAAGACTCATGTAAGCTTAGCAGAAGGAGAGAATGGATTCTCAAATATCCTATGGCACACACATGCCCACACACACAGAAACAAAATAGATAAATCTTTTTAAATGTTAATGTGGAAAAGGGGTAAAATTGTCATTTACTAAACATGTCTTAATTTTGGGTGTAGAAAATCTGGAAAAACCTGTTTTAACAATTAACATCTGATGCAGCAAAAATTATAGATAAGATGAAAATTCATATGTAAAAAACAGTTGTATTCCTACTGGGAATATGTAGTTAGAAAAATATAAAGAAAGGTTCACAGCTGGGCATGGTGGTGTACGCCTTTAATCTTAACACTCGGGAAGCAGAGGCAGGCAGATCTTTGTGAGCTCAAGGCCAGCCTGGTTTACAGAGCGAGTTCCAGGACAGCTGGGGCTACAGGGAGTCCCTGTCTCAAAAAGACCCCCCCAAAAAAGAAAGGTTCACTATGTAAAATTTGCCAAAATTTTTAAATACCTAGAAATATATTTAAATCAAATATACATTTACAATTTTGTTTTTCTAAAACACAAATTATTATTGAAAAAAAAAACAAAATATCACCAACATAAATGGATACATATATTATGTTCATGAGTTAGAAATCTCAGTAATCAGGTGTCATTTCTCTAAGTGAACTCCAGTCAAAACTCCAGTGCATTTGTAACTCCTAAGATGATTCTAAAATATTTGAATACAAAGAATCTAGAGTAATCAAGGTAAATATCAAGAAGACAAAAACCTACACCTCTTGTTTTATTGTCAAGCTACAGTTACTAGATGTGATATTTCCATAGAGGAATAGATCAATAAGAGAGAGAGAGAGAGAGAGAGAGAGAGAGATCCCAGAAATAAATCTGTACAAAAGAGTTACCTGATGTCATGACAATGACAAGTCTCTACTATCATTCACTGGGATGAAGTTTTTATTGATTATTCATATTGATATCTTTCATCCATCACACCGTAATAAAAAATCAGTGTGAGAATATGCATATCAGAGCTGGGGTGCAGGGTGTGGACCAGCGTGTCAGCCAGGAGGACCCTGGGAGCTAAGGTTCCAACATAGAGGCTGCTGGCATCTGCCAGAGCAGCTGGGGCACACGGTGTGGACTGGTGTGCCAGCCAGAAGGATCCTGGGAGCTGAGGTGTCTGCCAGAGTAGCTGGGGTGCAAGATACCAGCACGAGGGCTAAGAAGTTACCCCCCCCAACAACTGGAGCTCTGGAGAGAATGTCCAGTAAGCCCCCCAACCAACCTAGAGGATCTGGCTGGCAGCAGAGGGAATACAGTGCTCAGAAGGTGTCACCTGGGTTGTTATCCACCCAGTTCTTGCAGAACAGAAAGGGAAGAGTGAACTATACCTTCCAATATATAATCAAAATTGAAAGCCTGAAACCTAGACAAGTCAACACTCCATAAATAAGGAGGATACAATGAAGGCACCTGAAGGAATCAAGGAAAGCAATCCTTCAACAAAATGAAGAGGAATTCAAAACTCACATCATAATACAGGGAAAAAGCAAACCGCATGCCAAGAACACAATGAAAGAATACAGGGAAAGGGTAGAATAACTGCACACCAAACTCCATGGAGCCTGTGGAGGACTTCTACAATGGGATCTCCCAGGACACAGATCATAGAATAATAATCACAGTTATATTCAAAGAAATCATGGAAAGAACTCTGAGTTTTTCATTCTTTCCCTAAGGAGATGAGACAATGACAAACTTCAGAAAGAACTAAAAGGAGAAAATGACAGACTCTGGAAAGAGCTAGAGGGAAAAACTGACAAACTCTGGAAGTAAGTGGAAAACACTGAAAAGATCTCATGTTGAAATGAAAAAGGAAAAAATACTAGCTAAACAAGGAGCTACAAGAAAAGATTGAGAAGCTCCAAAAGGAAGTGGAAATACTAAAGAAAACACAAGATGAAATGAAAAAGGAAATTGAACACTCATCCAATCAAAAGGAAAGAATGGGAAAAAACCTCAGAACCAGAATGGAGGAAGCAGAACAAAGAATAGCAGACCTAGAAGACAACACAGAACAACTAAAAAACTCAAGTAAAGACTATGAAAAATTTAAAAATACATAAGAGTGGAACAACCAGGAACTGTGGGACACTATCAAACGATCAAATCTCTGCATCATAGGGATGGAGGAAGGAGAAGAATCCCAAGAGAATGATATTGATCAGATCATCAACAGAATAATAGATGAAAATTTCCCCAAACTAAAATCAAGCAAACACATACAAATACAATAAGCACATAGAACACCAAATAGACTAAACCAGAAAAGAAACTTCCCAGGCTGGAGAGATGGCCTAGCGGTTAAGAACGCCGACCGCTCTTGCAGAGGACCCAGGTTCGATCCCCGGCACACACATGGTGGCTGAGAACCATCTGAAACTCCAATTCCAGGAGAACTCCAGTTCCAGGGGAGTCTGACACCCTCTTCTGACCTCCGTGGTCATGACACGGGTGCACAAACTTGCATGCAGACAGTACATTCATATACATACAGAAATAAATAAAAATAAAAATAAATTAAAAAAAAGAAACTTCCCTTGCCATATCATAGTTAAAACTCTAGATGCCCAAAACAAAGACAAAATTCTGAAAGCCACAAGAGAAAAACAAGTTACATATAAGGGGAAACCTATCAGAATTACAGCTGACTTTTCAATGAAAACTATGAAAGCAAGAAAAACATGGACCAAAGCATTCCCAGTGCTAAACGACTATAAATGCCAACACAGGTTACTATACCCAGCAGAAATGGCAATTCTAGTTTAAGGAAAGAGAAAAATCTTCCATGACATAAACAAGAGGAAAGAATACAAGTCCAGAAAACCAACGCTTCAGAGAATACTTGAAGCAATTCAAAGGACAGAGGAGAGGAGCAACTACCCCCAGGCACCTAGAAAGAGAAATTAATAAAAGCAGAACTGCAGAAGTAGAAACCTAGATGAAAAATTCAAATAAATAATAAGGTGAAAGGAAGCAACACACACCTCTCAATTATAACCTTAAATAATAATGGAATAAACTCCCCAATCAAAAGGCATAGACTGGAAGAATGGATTAGGAAACAGAATCCATTGATACACTGTCTACAAGAAACCCATCTCATCCTCAATGATAGGCACCAACTTAAAATGAAAGGATGGAAAAAAATATTCCAAGTAAATGGTACCAAAAAGAAAGCAGGTGTTGCTATTTTAATATCAGACAAAATAGACTTTAAAGCCAGGTGTGGTGGTGCACGACTTTAATCCCAGCACTCAGAAGGCAGAGGCAGGTGGATCTGTGAGTTCAAGGCCAGCCTGGTCTACAGAGTGAACTCCAGGCCAGCTAGGACTAAAGGGAGACCCTCCCTCAAAAAGACCAAAAAAAATAGAGTTCAAAGTAGAAGCAATTATAAGAGACAAAGAGGGCCATTACATCCTTATCTAAGGGAAAATTAACCATGAATACTTCACAATCATGTATATATATGCACCAAACTCCAGTGCACCAATCTTTCTAAAGAGAACTCTACAGACCCTCAAGGGACAGATTAACCCCAGCACACTCATAATAGAGGACTTAAATTCCTCACTGAGTCCTTTGGACAGATCAATTGGACAAATAATAAGCAGAGAGACATCTGAACTAAACAATACAATACAGCAAATGGACCTCACAGACATCTTCCAAATATTCCACTCAAGCACCAGAGAATATACATTCCACTCAGCACCCCATGGAACATTCTCCAAAATTGACCACATACTTGGACACAGAAAAATCCTCAACAAATACAAAAATTTGAAATAATTTCATGCATTCTATCAGACCATAGAGCAATAAAGTCCAATATCAACACCAGGATAAGCCCTGCTACCTACATGAACAAATGGAGAGTAAACAACACACTCTTGAGTAATGAATGGGTCAAGGAGGAAATAAAGAAAGAAATGAAAGCATTCCTGGAACTAAATGACAATGACAGTACAATACAAGAAAACCTATGGGACACTTTAAAAGCAGTCCTAAGATGGGAATTTTTAGCCCCGGGTGCATACATTAAAAAAAAAAAAAACAACAACAACAGAAAGAGCACAAATAAATGAGCTAACACTGCAGCTAAAAACACTTGAAAGACAGCAACAAATAAATCCTAAATGCAAAAGACAGGAAGAAGCAACAAAAATCAGAGCAGAAATTAATGAAATAGAAACAAAGAAAACAATAAAAAAAAAATCAATGAATCCTAAAGTTGGTTCTTTGAGAGAATAAACAAGATACACAGACCCCTAGCTCAGTTAACCAAAAGAAAGAAAGAGTAACTCCAAATCAATAGAATTAATGATGAAAGTGGAAATATCACAACAGACAATGAAAAGATCTAGATAATCATATGGGAATACTTCAAAAACCTATACTCTACTAAATTTGAAAACCTCAGAGAAATGGATGAATATCTGCAATCCAGGGAATTGCCAAAGCTAAACCAGGAAGAGATTGACAGCTTAAACAGACCCAAAATATATGAAGAAATTGAAAATGTAATAAGAGACCTCCCAACTAAAAAAAGCCCAGACCCAGATGGTTTCATAGCAGAATTCTATAAAACATTTAAAGAGGACTTATGACCATTATTACTCAAACTGTTCAGAAGGATACAAGCAGAGGGAAATCTCCCAAATTCTTTCTATGAAACCAGAATCACTCTAATACCAAAACCATGCAAGGATGTAACCAAAAAAGGGAACTACAGACCCATCTCATTAATGAACTCAGATGCAAAAATTCTCAACAAAATACTTACAAACCGTGTACAGACCCACACTAAAAACATCATTCACCATGATCAAGTTGGGTTCATACCAGAGATGCAGGGATGCTTCAACATTTGAAAATCAGTAAATATCATAAAACATATAAATGGACTTAAGGAAAAAAAGTATGATCATCTCAATTGATGCAGAAAAAGCCTTCAACAAAATCTAGCCTCCCTTCATGATTAAAGTACTAGAGGGAATTGGACTGGAAGGATCATTCCTCAAGATAATCAAAGCCATATATGAGAAACCCACAGCCAGCATCATCCTAAATGGAGAAAAGTTACAAGGATTCCCCATAAGGGTAGGAACCCAGCAAGGCTGCCCCTTGTCGTCACTTCTCTTCAGTACAGTGCTTGAAACACTGGATATGTCAATAAGGCAAGAAAAGGAAATTAAAAGAATACTAATTGGAAAAGAGGAAGTCAAAGTATCCCTTTTTGCAGATGATATGATAGTTTACCTAAGGGTTGCTAAAAACTCCACCAGAAAACTCCTAGAAATGATTAAGAGTTTTAGTAATGTGGCAGGCTACAAATTTAACCTAGATTATGAGTCTGTGTGCAGGGGGCTCAGGCTGGGTTCTTGCTAAGAGCACCTGAAGCACAGGTAGTTGGACCTCGCTCCAGACAGGCAGAACTTAGGGTAGATTGTTTCTTGGGCTGCTGGATAGTTGATTTGCCGGTTTGTAGCAGGGGAGCTGAGAGCCGGCCTGCTTGGGTCCAAACCCAAAAACCTTGTAGGGTGTGGCTGACTGGGCAGAGCCACCCTTTGCCCTTGCAGCTGGCACCCAGTGCCATTGTGAGTCTGTGTGCAGGGGGCTCAGGCTGGGGTCTTGCTAATACCACCTGAAGCACAAGAGCCCAGACCTTGCTCCAGACAGGTACTGGGGCACAGGCTAAGTCAGTAATATTTAACCCCCCCTCCAGCCAACTGGAATTGAGGAGAGAGTATCAAAGTGGATTTTTTTGGAGAACCCTCAGAACAGAAAGAGAATAGTATCTTAGACTTCCAATATCCAATATATAAACAAAATTGAAAGCCTGAAACCTACACAAGTCAACACTCCATAAACAAGAAGGGAAAAAAATAGCGTTGAAAGGAGGCAAGCAAAACAAGCCTTCAACATAGTGAAAAGACATTTGTGATTGGCATCTGAATACAGGGGGAAAAAAGTAAACCCCCATGCCTGGGACACGACGAAGGGATAACATAGCAAAGGTGCAGGTTAACTGCACCAAGGTCTCCCATCCCTGTAGGGGATAGCTACAGTGGGATCCCCCTGGAGTTGACCCAAGAAACAGATCTTAGGGGAATAATTGCAGAACTATGAAGAGAAAGTAAAGAAAACAAAGAAGAAGCCAGAGGACTAAGGAGAGAGAATGAAAAACTCAAAAAGGACCTAGAGGGATACAATGACAAACTTCGAAAATAACTAAAGAAACAGAATGACAAACTCCAGAAAGAACTAGAGGGAGAAGAAAAAAAAAACTCCAAAAGGAAGTAGAAACACTGAAAAAGGAAGCCAACCAATGAAGTAAGGAGCACCAAGAAGAGATTGAGAAGCTCAAAAAGGAAATGGAAATACTAAGGAAAACACAGGATGAAATGAAAAAGGAAACAGAACACTCATCCAATCAAGAAGAAAGGAAAGGAAAAAGCCTCAGAAGTAGAATGGAGGAAGCAGAACAAAGAATATCAGGTCTGGAAGATAACACTGAGCAACTAAAAAGCTCAAATAAAGAATATGAAAAATTTAAAAATACACAGAAGTGGAACAATCAGGAAAAATGGGACACTATGAAAAGATCAAATCTCTGCATCATAGGAATAGAGGAAGGAGAAGAATCTCAAGAAAATAGTATTGATCAGATCTTCAACACAATAATAGATGAAAATTTCCCCAAACTAAAAATAGACAAACCCATACAAATACAAGAAGCACATAGGATTCCAAATAGACAAGATCAGAAAAGAAAGTCCCCACACCGTATCATAGTTAAAATGCTAGACGCCCAAAACAAGGACAAAATTCTGAGGGCTACAAAAGAAAAAGCAGTCACATACAAAGGGAAACCCATCAGAATTACAACTCTGGGGTATATGCCCACAAGACTCATCTTACTGCAGAAATACATGCACAGCTATATTTATTGCAGCTCTGTTCACAATAGCAAAAAGCTGGAACCAACCCAAATGCCCCTCAACTGACGAGTGGTTAGAGAAAATGTGGTACATGTACACAATGGATTTCTATGCAGCGGTAAAGAAAGACAACATCATGAACTTTTCAGCTAAATGGTTGGAACTAGAAGATATTATATTAAATGAAGTAACACAGTCCCAGAAAAACAAATGACAAATGGTATCCCTCATCTGCGAATGCTAGCGCCAATAACCCAGTTGTAAATATTACTTGTGGAGAGGGATGCATATTAAAAGAACAACAACAGCCGGNCGCCGGCCCGTCGGTGGCGCCCCCAACGTCCTCTTAATCCTTGCTATTCCCTCAAACGTGGCAAAGCCCAAGGTCTAGGCTGTGATCTTTGTGAGTTCAAGGCTAGTCTCAATTTCATAGAGATCCAACTGCCTCAGCCTCCAGAGTAGCTGGGGCTACAGGGAGACCCTGTCAACAAAGTGGTTCAAAAAAAAAAAAAATAAATAAAAATTCACCCAACAACACCCCCACACAAACAAAATTTTTCCCTAAAGAACTATAAAACCCAGAAAAGATGCATCAGAAACCTGATCTGAAATGGTGAGTCGGGATCGGCCTTGGTGGGTCGTGTTGGCCTGTGTGAGGCGCTTTTTTGGTTGGTCCGATGTTTTTGGATCACGAGTCCTTATTTTTTATTCAACTCTTACATGGATATTTATCCATGACCCCCCCTTTACCCAATTGATTTTTTCCTCTTTTCTTCACTCCCCTTCATCTTTACAGTTATCCCATACTTTTTTTTGTTTTCTCTTTTCCTTATTTTTTGACTCCCCTCTCACCCCCCTCCCACATCCTTTTTCGTGTTATTCATTGGTGTTTTTGGATTTATTTATGTGAAAAAGTAAATATGTGTTATATTAAACAACATTGGTTTTTAAAGGTTCTGATAAAAACATTAATGCGCCTCCTAGTTAATTGGAATATAAATAATGTTGTTTCCACATTTGTTTTACTTAAAATCTGTATAACAATAAGTTTTGATTGGCACATACAAAGTTCTCTATAATTTTTCTGTTGTACAATATCAACTTTTAGCATTCTCTTTTAACTCTTGATATTTATTTACTTAAGGAAATTAAGTTTGTTCCACCGTTAATGACATACAGTCACCCAAAACCACTTGGGTGAATTTGATGAAAATCTGCACCTTGATCCTGATTAGGTTACATGTAATACAATGGCCTTTTTGAGACTCATGGGTCAAAAAAAACAAAAAGAAAGTAAAAAGGGGGATCCATCAGATATAGATGAAACTTATCAAAAATTTGCAACAATTCAAATCTTTAAACTTACTGGAAAAAAAGTGATTTGGAGGAGAGAAAAAGGGAAAAAAGTAAATAAAAAAAGACTTATATCTGGTTGTGGACCGCCGATTTCACCCCCCCACGACCCTTACCCTACACCCAAACCCCCCCCGCTCCTATTCCTAAAGCCATTCGCCCACTTCCTTGGGTGTTATCCTCGGTGCCGGCGATCGCCGCCACCCTCTCCCTTCCCTTCCTTTCCCCCCCCGCGCCCTTCGCCCCCTAAATTTCGCCCGGATCTCAGCGTTGCCTTTACAATCTCTTGAAAATATTGTTTACTTTCTCTTTTCCCCCCATCGTCAACCTCACTCCCGACATTTATGCCGCGTGCTGGTGGACTCTAATTCCGGTCTTCCCCCCCCCCCTTCTCCCTCTCCCCCCTTTCTCTCTTTTCTTTTTCTTCTTCCTCCTTTTCCCCTCTTCTTCTGTTTTCTCCCTTTTCCTTTTCCTTTCCCCTCCTTTCCCTCCCCCCCCTCCCCCCCCCTCCCCCCCCCCCTCCTTTTCCTTTTCCCCCCCCCCCCCTTTTTTTCCCCCCCTTTTCCCTCTCTTTTCTCCCCCCTTCCCCCCCCCCCCTCCCTCTCCCTTCTTTTTCCCTTTCTTTTTTTCCCCCCTTCCTTTTTCCCCCCCCTTCCCTCCTCTTCCTCCTTCCTTTTTTTTTTTTTTTTTTTTCCCCTCCCCCCCCCTTCCCCCTTTCCCCCCCCCTTCTTTTTCCTTTCTCTCCCCCCTTTCCCCTCTCTTCTTTCCTTTTTCCTTTCCCTTTTTCTCCCCCCCTTCCTTTTCCCCCCTCTTTTTCTTTTTTTCTCTTTCCCCTTTTTTTTTTTTTTTTTTTTTTTTTTTTTTTTTTTTTTCCCCCTTTCCTTTTTCTGTTTCCTTCGAATCCCATGTGATTAAGCGTAATTGCTATTCCCCCCAAAGAACTTAAGCCTCGGACTGCTACAGGTATCAAAATTCCCCTCTGTTGCGATCTCTACTTGTACCATCTTACACCCCACCCCCTATTTTTTTTTTTTTTTTTTTTTTAATGAGTCCTAATGAAACTAGGTGCTGTGAGGTTTTAATATGAGAGATTTCTTACCTCTCCTCATAGAACAAGGAGGAATATTGATGATGATGGTTGATTGCTGATGATTGCTGCTGTTCTTTAACTGCCAATTGTAGCAACTGTCAAGATGGGGTAATCTCTTATAAACCTGGTTATAAAAACTGCCTTCTTTAATTGACTCACAGACATAAGAACTGTGAAAGGATTATCTATATTCATAACCAAATATAATTCTAAAGGCTCCTTAAGCTGTGCACTTAATGCACCAATATATTAATTACAGGAGAGCTCTGACATCAACAATGGATATCTACCCACAAGTTGATCTGTTTTTGTCTCCTCTTGTTTTGCCCCTTAGGCGGATCCATTTTTTTAGTCTCCTCCCCCAATAAGGGAACGGCTTATTCGCCTGTAAATGGGATTTTACCTTGCTTTTATAACTTTGGTATTGCCCCCCGCCCCTTTTGATGTTTGAAAAGGCCCTGCTTTTGAAGACCTATGTAAGCATGGAAAAGATGAATTGATGCGAATTGCCCATCTTTGAATTTAGTTGTGTTATAAGCCATTGGGTCTGTGCCCTGTGTGAATATTACCCTTTTCCCACCGACCCCGAGTTGTGTTACTCCAAAGCATCCACCTTACTTAACAATTTGCAGTTAGAGAACATCATCATCATCATCATTAACTCAATCATCATTATATCCCTCCTTGTTTATGAAGGAGGTTAAGAAAATCTCTCATATTAAAATGTTGCGGCATCCTAGAAGGTAAGTTTCATTAAGACTCATTATAATAGTTGTATACAATAAGGATCCACAAGAAGGGGTTTGTGCCTGTAGCAGTTCTGAGGCTTTTCTTCCTTCAATGTTCAGTACTGGCCTAACCTTTCCTGCTGGCACGTTCATGGTAAGCTGACACAATGCAACCAAGCTGTTTTTTCTTTCTTAGCCTTTGGTTGGTGACGTTTTTTGACCTGTAGGATACATACAAATCTTTTTCCCGTCCGAGTTTAAAGCTATTGAAGTTGCAAAAATTTTTGTGAAAAAAGGTTTCTATATATTCTTGTGATCCCCCTTTTTCATTTAGCTTTATTTGTTTTTTGACCCATGCAGTCTCAAAAGGCCTTACAGTACATGTAACCTATAGGCAGGAATTCAAGGTGCAGATTGTCATCCAATAACCCAAAGTGTTTGGGTTGACTGTATGTCATTAACTTGGGAACGCAAACTAATTTCCTTAAGTTAAATCATCTTCAGGTTTAAAAGAGAATGTCTGACAAGATGATATTGTACAACAGAAAATTATAGAGAACTTTCGTATGTGCCAATCCCAAACTTATTGTTATAACAGATTTTAAGTAAAACAAATGTGGAACACCAACATTTTTAATATTTCCAATTAACTTAGGCGCATTAATGATTTTTATCAGAACCTTTACAACCAATGCGTTTAATAACACATATTTACTTTATTTTACTGAGTCCCTAAAACACTGTAACCTTAGGCGAGCGTCTGGGCAAAATTGATTACTTTTGAACTCATGGCAATTAAAATATCATTAATTGAAATCACTACACGTGTCCCTATACCGCCCCTCCCACACCCTCCGACTCACCATTTCAGTTGTTTCTGATTGCAGTCTTTCTGTTGTTTGTTTTTTTTTTTTTTTTTTTTTTTTTGCTTTTTTGGACAGTTTGGGAAGGGTCGCCCTGTAGCCGAGCTCCAGCTTGTCCTGGAACTCGCTCTCTGTAGACCAGGCTGCCTTGAACTCACCAAAGATCTCGACTGCCTCTGCCTCTTGAGTGCTAGGATTTAAAGGCGTGCGCCAACCAACGCCGGCTTTTGTTTGTTGTTCTTTTAATATGCACCCTCTCCACAAGTAATATTTACAACTGGGTTTATTGGCGCTAGCATTCGCAGATGAGGGATAACCATTTGTCCATTTGTTTTTCTGGTGGGACTGTGTTACCTTCATTTAATATAATATCTCTAGTTTCCACCCATTTAGCTGTGAAAATTTCATGAATGTTGTCTTTCTTTTTACCGCGCATAGAATCCATTGTGTCATGTACCACATTTTTTCTACCACTCTTCGTTGAGGGCATTTGGGTTGGTTCTCAGCTTTTTGCTATTGGAACAGAGCTGCAATAAAATTATAGCTGTTCATGTATTTCTGCAGAAAATGAGTCTTGTGGGCATATACCCCAGAGTTGTAATTCTGATGGGTTTCTCCTTTGTATGTGACTCTTTTTCTTTTGTAGGCCCTCAAAATTTTGTCCTTGTTTTGGGCGTCAGCATTTTTAACTATGATATGGTGTGGGGACTTTTTTTTCTGTCTTGTCTATTTGGAATCCTATTGCTTCTTGTATTGTAGGTTTGTCATTTTTAAGATGTTGGAAGTTTTCATCTATTATTGTGTTGAGAGATCTGATCAGTACATTTCTTGAGATTCTTCTCCTTCCTTATTCCTATGATTGAACAAAGAGATTTGACTTTATCATAGTTCCATTTTTCCTGATGGTTCCACTTCTGTGATTTTTAATTTTTTCATATCTTTATTTGAGCCTTTTTAGTTGTCAGTGTTTATCTCCAGAACTCTGATATTCTTTGTTCTGCTTCTCCATTCTACTTCTGAGGCTCTTTTTCCTTTCCTTTCTTCTTGATTGGATGATGTGTTTGTTTCTTTTTCATTCATCCTGTTTTTTCCTTAGTATGTCCATTTCCTTTTTGCGCTCTCATCTCAATCTCTTCTTGGTGCTCCTTACATTCATTGGTTGGCTTCCTTTTTCAGTGTTCTACTTCCTTTTGGAGTTTTTTTTTTCTTCTCCCTCAGTTTTTTCTTCTGTTGGAGTTTGTCATTCTTGTTCTTTAGTTTATTTTCGAATTTGTCGCATTGTATCCTCTCAGGTCTTTTTGCAGTTTTTCATTCTCTCTCCTTAGTCCTCTGGCTCTTCTTTGTTTTCTTTACTTCTCTAGCATGGTCTGCACGTTATTCCCCTAAGATCTGTTTCTTTGGGTAACTCCAGGGGATCATCCCATTAGCTCATCCCTACAGGGATGGGAGACCTTGGTGCAGTTACCTGCCCACCTTTGCTATGTTAGTCCTTCGTCGGTCTCCAGGCATGGGGGTTACTTTTTCCCCCTGTAATTCAGATGCCAATCACAAATGTCTTTTCACTAGTTAAGGCTTTTTTGCTTGCCTCCTTTCAAACTGCTTATTTTTTCTTCCTTTTTTATGGAGTGTTTGACTGTGTAGGTTTTCAGGCTTTCAATTTTGTTTATTATTGGATATGGAAGTCTACAGGTCACTTTTCTTTCTGTTCTGAGGGTTTCTCCAAAAAATCCACTTTGATCACTCCCTACAATTCCAGTTGGCTGGAGGGGGTTGTTAATTTACTGACTTGCCTGTGCCACCAGTACCTGTCTGGAGCAAGGTTGGGCTCTTGTGCTTCGGTGGTTATTAGCAAGACCCCAGCCTGAGCTACCCCTGCACACAGACTCACAATGGCACAGGTGCCAGTCTGCAAGGGCAAAGGGTGGCTCTTCCCAGTCACCACACCCTACAAGGTTTTGGGTTTGGACCCAACAGTCATGGCTCATGGCTCCCTGCCACAACATGGCAGTAATCAACTATCAGCATGACCCAAGAGACAATCACCTAAGTTCGATGCCTGCACTGAGACGAGGTCCAAGCGTACCTGTTGTCAGGTGGTCTCAGCAAGAACCCAGCCTGAGGCCCCCTGCACCAGACATCTATCTAGGATTTTTTTTATTAAATTTGTCCGCCAAAGTTACTAAAACTCTTACATCATATCTAGATTTTCTGGTGGATTTTTAGCAACCCTCAGGAGCCAACTGTTATAGAGGTAATCTCTTATAAAACTGGTAAAACTGCCTTCTTTAATTGACTAATAGACATAGGAACTGTGAAAAGGATTATTCTCTATTCAGAACCAAATATAATACTAAAGTCTCCTTAAGCTGTGCACTTAAGCAAAATATATTAATACAGGAGAGCTCCGATATCAGCAATGGATTATTCTACCAAGGAGTTGTTGGCCAGGGGATCCAAGCCCTCCCAAAAGGGAAAGGCTTCTTGCCTGTAAACTGGGATACCTGCAAGAAGAGAGGTGATAAGGCCCTGCTGTTGAAGACCTGATGTAAGCATGGGAAAGATGTATTGAGACTGCACT
This sequence comes from Rhizomys pruinosus, assembly GCA_009823505.1. Lineage (NCBI taxonomy): Eukaryota > Metazoa > Chordata > Mammalia > Rodentia > Spalacidae > Rhizomys > Rhizomys pruinosus. The sequence continues at coordinate 1,070,178 of VZQC01005468.1, read as the reverse complement.
TGCAAGTGTACAGATGGTCTCTGGAATACCAGAGAGTGTTACCAAAGACCACTAAACCAATAAAGCAAATATAGGTCTCCTTGAGTCAAGCAATACTCCTCCATCAGCACCAGCTACACCTAACCTGCCTGGAAATACTGTGCAGCAATGGCAGCCATATGCCCATATATCCCAAATCTAATTGGTTATTAGCTCTCTCCTTGGAGGAATAACCCATGGCTGATGCCACAAGCTTACATCCTCTAGTGGTTAGGAGACTCAGTGTTATAAGCCACAGTAAGACCCTGTCATATTTTACAGAAAAAAATGTAATTCATAGATTAACATACCATCCAAATATCTGTGTCTATACCAAAGTAACCTACCATAATAATTAGTACTGTTTAAATACCTACATATCTAATTGCCTATGCTTCATTCGGAGGATTGAAAGGTCATTCCTGGACAAACTGTCAGCCCATGAAAGGAAACAGCCAGAATTGACCAGAGTCCCAAATGACAGCTCCAGAGAAAGTGGACTGTTTTGCTTCTCGTCCACCTGTGCTCATTTTCTAAGCCTAGGGAACAATCCACAGAAGAGTGGGCATGGTAGAATGTAAGGGCTGTGATTGGGGTGAATGCTGAAATTACAGCAATATAGACTGGACACTTATTTGATCAACTTGATTGAACATACAAGCCCCCCAGCTGGATGATGGGACCCTTGGGCTGTGTGGGTTTGGGCACAACTGCTTGCAAATTGGTTTTACATGAAGGATGCTTATACTCATAAATTATTACTTATTGTTAAAAAATGAAAAAAAAATGTAATGGAAGAAAAAAAAATAACAGAAAAATCAGTTAGCTAACAACAAGCAACTGAAGGAATACAAAGAGACCTTCCCAATCACAATAACCTCAAAAATCATAACATATCTAGCAATAAATCCAACCAAAGACACCAAAGATCTCTACAGCAAAAATTATAAACTCCTGAAGAAGGAGATGGAAAAGACACCAGAAAATTGGAAGACCTCCCATTTTCATGGATTGGAAAAATTAATATAATAAAAATGTCAATTCTACCCAAATTAATATACCAATTCAATGCAATTCCAATTAAAATCCCCAAGACATTCTTCACAGACTTGGAAAAAATATTCTTAAATTCATATGCAACAACAAAAGACCCTGAATAGCCAAAGCAACCCTGAGTGAATAGAGCAATACGGGGGGGAGGGGGAGGATTTCTGTAGCAGGCATTAAACTATAGTACAAGGCTATAGTCATAAAAGCAGTCTGGTACTGGCACAAAAACAGACCTGTAGACCAATGGAACATAATTGAAGATCCAAACTTGAGTACGTACAATTTCAGCCACCTCGTATTTGACAAGGGGGCCAAAAAGTCTCACTGGAGACAAGACAACATCTTCAGCAAATGGTGTTGGCAAAACTAGATCACCATTTGTAGAAGAATAAGATTAAATCCTTACCTCTCACCCTGTACAAAACTCAACTACAAATGTATCAAAGACTTCAATTTGAAACCCAAAACCCTAAAGATAATAGAAGAAAAATTTGGCAGCAACTTACAAGACATAGGCATAGGAAAAGACTTTCTAAATCAGACAGTAGCTGCACAGGAAATAAGGTTGACAACTGACAAGTGGGACCTCATTAAAATCAAAAGTTTCTGTACAGCAAAAGAAACAATCAAAGAAGTGAACAGAAAACCCTCAGAGTGGGAGGAAACTTTCACTGCTGATACATCTGGCAGAGCATTAACTTCCAGAATATATAAACTACTCAAAAAACAAAGAAGCAAGAAATCAAATGACTCACTCAAAAGATGGAGTGAAGAGCTGAGCAGAGAATTCACAAGCGAGGAATTAGAGATGGCTGAGAAACATCTTCAAAAGTGTTCAACATCGCTAATAATTAAGGAAATCCAAATTAAAACCACTTTAGGATGTCATCTCACCCCAATAAGGCTGCCTAGGATCAAGAAAATAAATGATACCAAATGCTGGAAAGGGTATGGAGAAAGGGGAACACCCATCCACTACTGGTGGGAATGCAAACTTGTACAACCACTATGGAAAACAGTGTGGAGACTCCTTAAAAGACTCAAAATGATCCTACCACCTGACCCAGCTATACCATTTCTGGGTATATATCTATCAGACTCTTCCTACTGCAGAGACACACAGCCATGTTTATTGCAGCTCTCTTCACAATACTGAAGAGCTGGGACCAACCCAAGTGCCCCTCAACCGATGAGTGGATAAGGAAAATGAGGTGTGTCTATACAATGGAGTTCTATGCAGCGGTAAAGAAAGATGACATCATAAAATGTGTAGGCAAATGGGTGGAACTAGAAGATTTTATGCTAAGTGAAGTAACACACTCCCAGAAAAACAAAAGACTAATGGCATTCCTCATCTGTGGATGCTAGTACCAAGTACCTAGTTGTAAGACAAACTGAGCAATATTAATGTTATATTCCTCATGATCTGAAAACAACTGTGCTCTTATATTCTGAATCCCTAAACAGGTTCTAGAACTAGCCTACCATTTATTTTCCACCCTGGATTTTTTTGGTATATGATGGAGGGTATGTGTGCATCTTTTAGAGTAATATAAAATTAAAATGGAAAAACGCGAATCAAGAAATATGATATGGAAATAACATACAGTTTGTTTTCAAAAGGTACAGTTTTAATATAGGTGCAATGTAACAGGCTGGTGCAACTTAGCTTTTCTGGGTGCTTAACAACCATACTTAACATCCATACCAATTTGGCTGAGGGACCTAAAGGATAACTTTGTTCCTTTCCCTCAGAGGTCAACCAAGTCTTAGGGAATTATGCATGGGGGTAGTATCTCTTGAAATGTCCTGCAGGACTGGAGAGATAGCCTAGTGGTTAAGAGCACCGACTGCTCTTGCAGAGGACCCTGGTTCGATCCCCAGCACCCACATGGTGGCTGAGAACCATCTGTATCTCCAATTCCAGGAGAACTCCAGTTCCAGGGGAATCCGACACCCTCTTCTGACCTCCGTGGCATTGCAGGACATGGGTGCACAAACCTACATGCAGACAGTACATTCATACACATACAAAAATAAATAAAATTTAAAAAAAGAACTGGGAAAAAGATGCAAGGCATATATGGCAGAGTGCAGGGACTCAGGTGGGGTGGGAGGCATGGAAAGGGAAGTGACTCTAAATTCGATTGAGAAATGATGTAAGATTTATGGGAAAAGTTTAATAAGGATAAAAATTTTAAAAAGAAAATTAAAACTAGCAATAACTGCAGATACACTTTAGGAAGCTGGCTTTGAGACCTCTTTCTAGTTCTCTTCAAATGTAGAGGTTCCATCTTAGAAAGCAACCAAATGGTGTACATTAAAGAATTTATTTTGAATATTTCTGTGTATTTGTAGGTATACAGATTCACAAAGCCATTCAATAAACTTCTTGGTTAACTAAAATAAAAAGAATATGCATATCAGGCAAAAGATGAAATAACTGTACTTTACAAAGAAATTTAAAATAATGATAATTTAGAGATAAGTAAAGAACTCTTAAATAAAATGCTGAAAGCACTAAACAAACAAAAAAAATGATACTTGACTGGAATTCTAGATTTTGAATATTTCAAAAGACATCACTGTGAAAGAAAGAAGGAAAGCTGTTCATATAGCACAAGCTATTTGTGATAAATATAGCAAGAAATAAACCCAAACTGTATGATCATCTACCAATATGTGAAATCCATGCTATCCCTTAAAAATGTAGGAACATGTAGTCCACAGAGAAGACTTCCAAACTATCAACAGATGTTAGAAGGCTCTTCACCATTATCAAAACAGTCCATCACAAAGCTCAAATTAAATAGCTTGCCTTATTGAACTCCGAATTGTTGTAATTGTAAATTGATTTTAGAAAATGTCTCGTAGGTATCTACTAAAGCTGAATGTATACCTTTTTTTATGACCCAACTAGAAACCCCTTAACTAACCTCAATACTAGAATAGATAAATTGTAGTATGGTTGTCCTACAGGATAATATGCAGTAATATACACAAATAAAAATAATGTGCTAATGATGCAGAAGTTACTTGGAAAGAAATGTTAGAAACATTATGTTGAGAGAAGGCGATAAGCTAAGAAATATAGGCAATATAATAATTTTATGAGTCTCAAAAAGGCAACAGTGGTTTATGATGAGATTAAGTAATACTAACATTGTGGGAAGTTTTGATGGGAGGAAAATCTTATGGCCACCTGGAATGCTGGAAGTGTTCTGTAACTTGATCTTTCAAATGGAGATGTATATAGTTTGCATCTAATTTACACCTATAACAGGTTATTAAGCTATACACTTATGAACTCTGTACTCTGCTATTTGTAGATTATTCACTCATTTTTCAAAACAGCACAGACAACTATTTCTAAATCTTCACTTGTTTTAGAAGGAACATGCGAAAATGGCAGGCTCTCATTCAAAGATCAAGTGATACTTCACAGCCCCAAAAGACAAGTTAGGGAATGTAAGTGTAGCATGGATTTCTCCCCCATTATCCCACAGGAAACAGAGTTGGGCAGCCTCAACAGGATAAACCAAGCTTGTTTGTATTATACGAGTTGTTTACAGCTTTAGTTTGTATTTATTGGATAAAAGATTCAGAATCTTTGCTACAGAATCAATTTCTACAAATATAGTGACCTTAAAATACTGCATATGAATTATCTTACTCCATCCACAGGGGAGAAGCCCAGGCTCAGCCTTAACTGGGTTCTTTGCTCATAGTCTCACAGGAACCAAGGTGCCAGGCAGGGTGCCTTCTCATTTGGAGGTCAAAGTTTTCATCCAAGTATAGTGATTTGGGCATTGAGGGGCAGAATTCAGCTCCTTGTAATTTTAAGACTGAGTTGTCCATTTCTTTGATTACCATTAGCCTGGGTGCCCTTTCATCATCTAGAGACCATTCTCACATCCCAGTCAAGTGACCACCTGCTCACAGATTGGCTATTTAGTTTCTTCCTAGAGGCTAACCTGACACCTGAGTACTTGACTTTATTTTGCAGAGTTTTTATTAGGTCAGAGTCACCCAGGATAACCCCGTTTGTGAATCTCAAAGACAACTAATTACCAATCTAATCAAGAAGGTGGAATATTCAAGGGGAGGAACCGAAGGGGGTGAGGCAGGGATTTTAGAGCTCCTCTTGGCACTCTGCCTGGCAGTTCCTCACTCTCTAAAAGGGTTCTTCCTTGTCAACTTAAACAGTGATGTGAGATTAAAGCCTGATATGACGCCTCTGTACCTCATGTCCTCATTTATTCATATACTTAAGTATTCTTTAGAATTTCAAAATGATACTTGAGACATTATAATGAGATTAGTATCATTAAAAATGAAAAGATAAAAGGTGGCTAATGAAAGGGAGAAAGGCAAGATCAGGAAACTTCTGCCTCTAAACATAAAAATGCACCTTTGTACTCCCTAGCTTTTCAAACAAATGGAAATAACAAGTTCTTACCTGTACTTGACTTACTTGCTAGGAAAGGAAACATGGGACTTCATAGGAAAATGATCTTTTGTAATCTGGAAATTTGAAAATCTTTCATTAGAAAGTGGACACGGGGGGCTGGAGAGATGGCCTAGCAGTTAAGAACACCAACTGCTCTTGCAGAGGACCCAGGTTCAAGCCTCAGCACCCACATGGTGGCTGAGAACCGTCTTTAACTCCAGTTTCAGGGGAATCCGACGCCCTCTTCTGACCTCCTCATCATTGCACAACATGGGTGCACCGACCTACATGCAGGCAGGACACTCATACACATATAAATAAATAAATAAATAAATAAATAAATAAATAAATAAATAAATAAATAAAATCCTTGGGTCATACTTAAAAGAAGTGGACAGGTTGGTGACTGGAGAAATGGCTCATCTGTTAAGAGCATTGGCTGTTCTTGCAGAGGACCCCAGTTAAATTCCTAGCACCCACCACCATCCATAACTCCAGTTCCAGGGGATCAGACACCCTCTTCTGGCCTCCACAGGCATTGCACAACAGCCGTGCACTTTCACACATGACAGCAATACATTCATAAACATAAAATAAAAATAATAAATACAATTAAAAAAAAGCATTTTTGGTCTTTATGAGACAGGGTCTCCCTATAGCCCCAGCTGTCCTGGAACTCACTATGTATACCAGGCTGGACTTGAACTCACAGAGATCCCCCTGCCTCTGGCTCCTGAGTGCTGGGATTAAAGGCATGCACCACCATGCCCGCTTAAAAAACTTAAAAGAAAGAGGAAATGTGATTATCTTAGTGGCAGTTTCTGTTTAATAAAAAGTTAGATATTTCAAATACAACTGTACTTCTTGTGGAAGCATGTAGCAGTGATAACAACAGTTCAATGCATACATGTAAATCTACTTCAGGTATTCAAGAATTTCATGTGGTTTAGTTCATTTAACCTTCAGAATAACTGGGGAAGTCAGGTATTATTATAACTATCCTCAGTCAGAGATGGGCAAACTGAGTTAGAGAGGCTGGGTGCTTTCTCTTATCTGATGAATACAGGGATTAATTTGAGAAATTACAGAGTCACCACTAGTTAACTCCTAGACATTGTCAGTTACTGATTCCTTCCATCAGGACTTGGACAGGCTCTGAAGGCAAGGGAATTCCAGCTGAGACCAAAGTCATTCATAAAATGCTGTCAAATGATTAGACATTCATGTCCTTTGCAGCTGAGGATTAATATTCAAAGAACTTAAAATGTCAGAGATGATATTTTGTGAAAATAAACACTCTCTAGCTTTAATGGGATGGAATCCTATTTAACAGAGGTGGGAGCTGGGTGAACCAGCAAATGAGAGAAGAGATGAGGGATGTCTGTGTGCATTACAGTGTGGATGAAGCAAAGACGCCATCCTGGGCCTATCGAGAGAGAGAGAGAGAGAGAGAGAGAGAGAGAGAGAGAGAGAGAGAGAAGCAGAGAGGCCATAAAGGGTAATAAAGTGGAATAAAATGCACAGCATTCTTTTACCAGATTAGAAGGCAAATATCCAGGTCCAGACATGATAAAGAAGTTGCTTAAATCCTGAAGCAACATGTCCAGTCTGGCCAAGCTCTAGTCTCCTCTTTGCTCAAGTAGAGGTTTTTATAATTTCTAGCTGTCACCTCACAGGGTTTTGTTGACTTTATTCATTCATAAACCTGTACCAGGTACACCTTATGTGTCACAAATTCTTCCAAGTAATGAGAATACAAATCTAGAAGAACCAATGTTTATGTTTATCCTCAGAGTCTTAGACCCATTTCAGACAAAAACAGAGATAGGAGAGAGGGGAAAACGACTGGACATTCTCTGTCCTCATAATGCTCAGTCTAGTTACAGACAATGCAATGAGCAAATGAAAGAGACAGCTGCAATCTCATGTTGAGTGTACACTCAAATGGGAGAAGCTGACTCCAAACTTCAATACTAAAAAGTCTGTAGAAGCCGATAACATGCAAACAATTAAACAGGCAGGGTGTTTACATAGATGGGGTGTGGAGAACAGTTTAGAACAATAACGAAAGAGCAAGGCTTTTGCAATCAGAAAGCCCTGGACCCAAATGTAAGACATATTCGTTACTGAGTGGGTGATTGTAGGTACCGTGCAGGATTATTATGATTGCAGGCAATTGATGGAAAGCAGTCAAAGCTCACTAAAGATGATCATTTCAGTTAGTGAGAACACATGAAAAGGCATGAAGCCATGAAGAACTATGCAGCTTTTGTTGCAGAAATGAAACCAAAGGCAAATTCACCAAGACTCCAGGTAACAAACTGAGACCTCACTATAGACAGCAAGGAGCCTGGCAACATAAGAAAAGACAGGAAAGAGTAAATTCTCCAAGAGTGGTGGTGAAGGCAGCCTCTGCCTAGGTCCAGCCTCTTGGATATAAACTTGTGTTTTCCACAGAGGTGGCAAAAGGGAAGAGACCCAAACAAACAGAAAGCAACAGGTTTGCCTGGTCAGTGTTAGGTAATATAGAGGCAGAACAACAACGAAAAGGAATGAGTTTTCTTTGTACCTGTTGCGTTGATGAGGGGTCTCTTACTCTTTAAAGAGAGGCAAATCTGAGCTTTAAAAAAAAGAAAAAGAGAGGCAGGTATTTGGAATGAGCTATGAACTGAGATTTAGTTCTGAGATTTTTCAGAACATGTATAGCTATGGAAGCCATGTGTGGAAGGTGATGACCAAGGTCACAACACTGACCAGAGCTTGCTGATAGATGAGGTGAGGTAGAGAGGCCTCCCTGAGAGGAGAGCACAGGGCACTATGGGGACCTCACAGTCCTAGAAGCTGGTGCAAGGTGTCTTCTTCCTCTCCCTTTCTGGGTCTTTATCTCCTTATTTTAATGTCTCAGTCTTTTGGGTTGTTCTAGTATAACCCCATCCGAGGGCAGCATCTTAGCAGGATGTCCCTCCTCCCTCTCTTCACCCCTCAATACTATTTCTTTCATGCAGAGATTTTTAGCTGATCTGACCAACATTATAATGCAGGTGCGTACAGCAAACAGGCTGATAGAAATCTGTGCCTCACAGACTGTCCTTCCCAGGACACCTAAAATCACATGAAGCCATTCTCCCATGTGCATCTCCAGCCCTCCAGAGAAGCATATGCAAAAGCAGAGATGACAAGAGCAGAAGGCAGCACATGGAATATAAATGTGGTTGCATCCCTATTCCACCCCCTCGTCCAGAAGGAGGAAAGAACCTTGTGGAGACTGAGGAGGTGGGAAGGCATTTTAGGGCAGATGATTCTCCAGATATAGGAAGCCTGGTAGCCGATTGTCCCTGCCTAATGTGCAGTGATATCCTGTTCTCTAGGCAAAGCAGCATGGTCCCAAAAATATTGCCAATAAGACCAAGTAAACCATCCGATGCATGGGACACTCAAGATTCTCAGGTAAAGCTACAACTGTGTGAACAAAGAAAATGAAACACCTAAATATTCATAAATGCCAGGATTTGAAAAGTGAGTCCAGTTTGCACCAGATATTTTGGCTATTGAATTATAAAGTTTCTTCAGTGCCTTCTTTTGAAACTATGAACACTGAACCTCACGACTCCAAGGCCTCCATGACAACCTGCTCTTAGACTGAAGTAGGAATGAATAATCATCTAGTGTGAGATGTGCAGGGAACCGCATGAGCTAGAAGCCCCAAAGCAAGCTGATCTCCAAAGCAAGCCTGACCCAACATGCATGCATGAACAGAAAAACCGTGGTACAAGAAAAAGTGAAATGACAAAGCTGAGTATGACCAGCAGACAGATTACTAGCTCTGCAGGTCCAGCCTTCTGCATGGACACTGACATTGACCAATCAGGACTGTCCTTATTCACATGATGGGAAATTTGCATATGTAGTAGATCACCTTAAATAAACAAGGGCTACTTTAAAATTCACACCACAACCCTGCATCCTCTTACATAGGCCATTTTGTGACTCCTGTGTCTACATTGCTGTTGGCACTGTACTAAGAACGCTTGTCTTTTTCTCTACTTTGGTCTGGATATTCCACGTGGAAAAAATACTTGTTATTTTTATGTGTGTGATTATATTCCCTGTATGTGTGTCAGTGCACCCTTGTCCGGCAATGCCTCTGGATGTCAGAAGAAGCATCAGATATTCCAGAGCTGGAGTTATGGACAGTAGTTAGCTGCCATGTGGGTGCTGAGAATCCAACCCAGGTCCTCTGCAAGAGCAGCCAGTGCTCTTAACCACTGAGCCATCTCTCCAGTCCCCTGGTCTGAATTCTTTAGTGAACTGCCAAATACAGGAAGGTCACTACAGAGAAGGAAAGACACTGAATTTAGAACTGGTGCTGTGCATGTGTGGCCTTCGGATATTTCATCTACAGACCCCTTTTATGGAAGCTTCTAATCTGTCTTTGTGATTCCGAACACTGCCTGAAAAAGATCAGAGCCTCTTCTCTTGCTTTGTGCAGCTTGAATTGTGCAAATTCTTTTCCAGACTCCTTCCCTGTGGATCTAAGCCTCAGATAATGTATTAGGAGCCAGCTGAATGCTGGCATATATTTATGCACTGGAAAATAAGAACCTTTGTAATGTAGTCTTGTAGAATAAATTTCATCTTACATTCTCATTTGAGAAAGCTGCATACATTTTGGACATACAGATTCCCAATAACCTACCTACTGTGCTGCTAAGTTACTTCAGTGCTCTATTAGTGAATTTGGTTTCCACTGTCATGTCTATGCTTGGATTGGACTAAAGCTTGCTGGTGATTACTGCTTCCCCTGGTTCTCATTGGGATCCTGGCTCCCACACATGAAGGCTACAGCTCAAATTGCCACTAAAACTGTTAGATAATAATATTAGGAAAGGAGCAATTAAGACTGTGGAGATACTGGCATGATTTTCAGCTTCACCAAGTTCTTACTGATTCTGAAATGGAGCAAGGGGCGGGGGCCCATGCAGGATTCAGAATGCGTATTTGGAATGCTAGGAATAAGAAGAGATTATCAATGGTTCATTACCTTCTCTTTTCTTTCCTCTTTCTCTACTCAGTAATTTCCCAGAGTGATTACTGTGTGCTTACTATGTTCCAGGGACCCACTCTTCCAGCTATTGGGCATAGGACATCACCAGCCAGAGTGCTGCACCCCAGAAGTTCACCTTCATGGGGGAGAGGAGATGAACAGTAACCGTGTGTGACAGAGAATAGGTGCTATGAAAACAAAAGGTAGAGAGTTCTAATTTGCTTTCAGTTGCTATGACAAAATGCTCTGACCATACCAACTTGGGGAGGAAAGGGTTTATTCATCTTACCTCTCTTGGGTCACAGGTCATCACTGAGGGAGCCCAAGGTAGAAACTCAGGGCAGGAATATGGAAGCAAGAGCTAAAGCACAGGCCATGGAGGAATACTATGTACTAGCTTGCTCTTTTGGCCCATGCTCAGCCTGCTTTCTTATATAATACAGCACAAACTGCCCAGGGATGGCACCACCCACAGTGGGCTGAGCCCTCCCACATCACTCAACAATTGAGAAAACTCCCCACAGATATGGCCACAGGCCAGTGCAATAGAGCCAATTCCCCAATTGAGGCTCCCTGGTTAAGAGCACTGGCTGTTCTTGTAGAAGACCAGAATTCAATTCCCAATACCCATAAGGTGGTCAACAAACTATCTGTAACTTCAGTTCCAGGGGATCCAACACCCTCTTCTGTCCTCTGTTGACGCTAAGGCCATCCAGCACATAGACCAGGAATGGGGTGGAACAGTCAGGGTAGGAAGGGCAGGCTCTCTGAAGATTCAACATCTGTACTGAGAGAACTAAATAACAAGGATGCTATGATATTTGAGAGAATGTGCTCTGTAATCAAAGGGAACAAGAAACCCAAAGGTTTTGAAATGGGAAAAATATGTGAGTTGAGGGATTAAAATCTGCTTGTGTAGCTAGTGTGTATTGAAAGGGATGGCAGTAGTAGAAAGGATCAGTGTGAGAGGAAGAGGCCATCTTACTGTACAGGGCATGGAAGAGAGAGACTGTAATAAAAATGTAAGCTTTAAGGGGCAAATGCTATAGCTCAGTGGTAGAACACTAGCGTGACATGCCTGAATTTAACTCCTCAGTACCCTAAAACAAGAATTAGGACTGTATTCTAATGGGAAGCTACAAAGGGTGTTTCATGGAAGCAGTGATGTAACCTGGCTTGCATTTTTAAAGATATTTCCAGCAGATGGTAGGAGAATGGAGTAGAACAAGCCAGGCTCATCATTTCATAATCATTCCTATTATTAGATTGAAAATAATGCAGTGATACCTCCACCCAGCCACTTCACTGTTATCAAAGCTCATCTGTAACCTCAATGCACAAGGTTTGGTCCTTACATTTAGATGTAAGAAATATGAAGAGGGTCCTAAAGATAATTCCAAAGAGAAAAGCCGCTTTGAATGTGCACATTCTGGTACACAGTTCTTTTTAAAGTTCTCCTATTTTAAATTTACCTGCATTTTAACTCCCACAATAGTCTCAAGATTCCTGTTCCTCCTCGTCCTCTTCCTCATCCTCCTCGTCCTCGTCCTCGTCCTCGTCCTCGTCCTCCTCCTCCTCCTCCTCCTCCTCCTCCTCCTTTTCCTCCTCCTCCTCCTCTTCCTCCTTCTCCTCCTCACATCACTCAAACTCAGCTGTATGTTAGAACCACCCAGGAAATCTTTAGAGATCAGTAGCCAGGCTGTGCCATTTGGTCATTAAATCAAAATCTGGGAGCGAGTCTCAGTATTTTTTAAGGATTCCCCACGTGATCTCACGGACAAAGTACCTACTGGCTCACAAAAACATTCCATAGCTTCCAATGGTGAAGAAAATTGGTGTGGGACCATAGGACACATGTTATGTCATTGCCGAGTCCTGGAGATTCTGAGGGAAATGTGCTGGTGAGCTTCCAAGGGACAGGCACATTCTGAAGCCTGCAGGCACATAGGTGCACTCACAGGGCAGATCTTCAGTCAGCAGCACCTTGCTCTGCAGTGGCCTTCCCATATTTACCAAACAAAACTAGAGGACACATCACCTAAGAGGGATTTTGAAGACTTTGACAAATTCTATTTAAATAATAAAAATAGAATAAAAGGTGATTTTTAACCCAATAAGATACCTGTGCATCTAGCGCCTTAAAGATAGATGCCACCCCTGCTGTGTGCTTGACATCCTACAGAGCTCAAAATGTACAAGCCAGCCTAGCCTGTAGGGAGGAAACTTTCCCACTCTTGTATTTAGTGTTTTTCTGAATTTTTTGGACTTAAATGCTATTAAAAACAAAAAGTAAAAAAGGAGGGAAAGAAGAAGGGACAGAGGGAGAAAGGAAAGAAAGGAGGGAAGGAAGAGGAGAGACAGGGAGGAATAATCTCAGCAGAGTGAAGGGCAGGGTCTCAGTGAAGTGATTCAATGCAATCAAGCATGTTTCTCATTTTTTATGGAGTGTTAGTTGTCTTGATTTGCTTTTTCATGGTACAGGGAAGCAGACGAAATACTAGAGAATCATAAAACACCTTTTATAGTCTTTTCCACACACTTAGCACTTAATTACATTCTTGCTTATATGATCTGATATTATTGCAAATGTGCTAATGGTTTTGAATCTGGCAAATTCCTCAAGAACGCATTTGCTTTGCAATTTCACCAACACCTGTTCACAGGTCCATATTGCCTAGCAATCACAGACTCCACACTGAATAGCTCTCACAATATTTGGATTCTATTTTTAGATTACTATTTGTTCTTTGTTCCTAATTATCCACTCTTCACCATTTTCTGTGTGTCTATATAACCCTTCAACGGAAGTGTCCGGTTAATAACACTTGAATTATTGAGCCTATAAGGTAGTTTGTAAAGAGTCTTAGTAAATAAGGCATTGTACTTGAGAGTGTGCTAAACTTTCTTTGAGTAAGGTTTCCTGAGTTAACATCCAGACACCTACAAGAAGGAGATGGACACTGTCAAGACAGCTGTAGTGAGTCAGGACACTAACCCACAAAGAACCAATAGATGTCATTGATGAATTCTCTTACTCATGTTTGATTGCTGATGTACATTGACTAGCAGGAGTAATTATACCCTAAGAAGAGCAATACAACATTCTGAGGGCAAAATCATAATCCTTAGCAGCCTAGGGATGGGACATGAGAATGGAAAACATCATTAGCTACAGTGGAAAAGAGATTCTTTAATGCTCTCAAAAGAAAGCACTCTTGGTGATACATGGGTATTGGTTATCTGGAATTGTCTGATATGGAGGCCTTCTACAAAACCTTCTGAGGGACCATGGGATCATAACCTTCCTGATTATATACCTATGGAGAGTGTCAAAACTGCAAACCTCTCATTCACAGAGAGACCCACTGGACCTAAAACCTTGAGATCCTGCTAAGGCTTGGAGCCAGACATCTATCTATAAGTTCAGCTGCTACTGTGATCTAAGAAAAAGGACTCATCGTAACAATTGGAATAAGCCAGATTCATAAAGACACATAGTACACATTTTATGTATAAGCAGATTCTGGGCTACAAGGAGAGAGAGAGAGAGAGAGAGAGAGAGAGAGAGAGAGAGAGAGAGAGAGAGAGAGAGATCACAGAGAGTAAGAGCAAGTGAGAGAGAGATACATAAACAACACACACACACACACACACACACGCACAGGCGTATCACATGAAAGCAGAAAGGGACAGACAACTGTTTAGTAAGAGCAAAGAACTAGTGGGAAAGGAAGGGAGAACAGAGAAGAGGATAAGGTAATGGGAGACAAATATGGTCAGAGAAAATGAGACATGTAAATGGATATATCATTATGAAATCAATTATTTTATGTGATGAAAATACATCATAATAATGATCAGGGATACAGTTCAACTGGTGGAGTGCTTGGCTATCAGGCATGAAGTTCTGGGTTCAATGTCCAACAGTTTCACAAAAGTAGGCATGGCGATACATGCTTGTAATCTCCGCACTTGGGAGATAAAAGCAGGAAGATCAGGTTGATGGTCCTTCTGAATTGTATACACAGCAAGTTTGGGCCAGCCTAGGCTATGAAAAGCAAGACAAAACAGAGAAGCTACAGAGATCAAGTAAAATATGATAACAGAAAAAAATGTGTGTATGATGTGTATGCACGTGTATGTGTCTGTGTTTGTGTGTGTGTGTGTGTGTGTTGACATATGTGCACATTCACCTGAAGGTCAAAGGTTGGTATCAAGGGTCTTCTATTGCTCTCCTCCTCGTTTTTGAGGCAGGGTCTTTTACTGAACCTGATGCTCACCAGTTGGCTCTACCCACAACCAACAAGAATGCCCTTCCAGGTGTGGGGGGGATCTGCCTGTCTCCACGGAGATTACAGAAGCTCACACTGGCTTTATCCATGGCTTCTAGGAATCTGAGCTCTCATTGTGCAGCAAGCACTTTATCCATTGAGCTATTTCTCCATCTCAAAAAAAAAAAAAAAAGGAACTTAAAATAAAAAGAATCACAGTCATTATCCTGAACGGAAATTGAAGAGAATTTAAAGAATTAAAGAACACTAGAAATCAAAGTTTTAAAACTTATACTGTTCCCAAGAAATATTCTTTCAGTGATTTTTTTGGTCAGACTGGTTACTAAAAATTAGCTAAGAAACTCCTTTTTAAGCATTGTATTTATGTTTATCTTATGTGTGTGGTTTTGCCTGCATGTATGTAAGTGTAACTGAGTCATGAAGTGTCCATAAAGGAGAGAAGACGGTGTTGGATCCCCTAGAATGGGAGTTAAGGATGGTTGTTAGCTGCCATATGGATTCTGGGAACCAAACCCCATCCTCTGCAAGAGCACCTAGTGCTCTTCATTGCTGAGTATGTCTCCACCCCCACTACAAAGGAACTTCTTAACAATACAGTTTCTAGATCTAGTCTTTAATCATGAGAATCTACAAAGATGTTTTTAGAGGAGATTCCTTATTTTAAAAGATTCTTTGGGTTGTCTTAATATGTTTGAGAGAGAGATGGATGGATGGATAGATGGATGGATGGATAGATAGATAGATAGATAGATAGGGTGATTTAGAAACTATAGAATTATATTTACTAAATAGCAATAGGTTTTACAGAAAAATAAAAGTAACTTAACTCACCTCTTTATAGGACAGAATTCCGTTGAAATCAACCAAAAAGTCTACAAACTTTAGGAGATGACAACTTGTGTGGATGCTGAAACAGTAATTATGGTTGAAGCTAATTAGTATGGAATGACAACAGTTTTCTACCAAGAGGATCAAAGGAATTAGAAGCAATTTACTATGTAGGCAGGTGGACCTGGAAAGATGGATTAGCAGTTAAAAGCACTGACTGTTCTTTCAGAAGACTCGGGTTCAATTCCCAGCACTCACATGGTCACTAACTAACTCCAGTTCCAGGGAGTCTGACACCCTCTTCTGTCCTTTGTGGGCATTGCATGACACAGGTACACTTACATACATGAAGGCATAACACTCTTACATATAAAACGAAAAACTAAATCATTCAAAAAAGTAGGTAGGTTATGAAAGAGTGGATAAGTTGAAATCATAGTGCATGGCTTGGTGATCAGTGGCCAGGAGAAACAAGAACCAAGTCTGGAAGGGATGGCGTGTGAAATTTGGTATGGATTCTTACACTAGGACACTGGTAGAAAGACTTCTTGTACTTTCCTGGGGTAGCCCTGTGTTAGCCAGCTTTCTATGAGTTTGATAAAATATCTGAAACAGTTTACAAGGAAGGAAGGTTTATTTTGCCCAGTTGCATTGGTTTCAACCCATGGTCAGCTGGCTCCAGAGCTTTTGTACTGGTGGCAAAATAAGTGATAATGATACTGCGAGCTGCTCAGCTCCTGGAGGCAGAGAAACAGAGTGGAAGACAGAAAGGGGTCAGAGTCCCAACATCTCCTTCAAGGGGGCAGTTCTCAATAACCTAACTTCTTCCCACCAGGTCCCACCTCCTAAAGTTTCCACAGCCTCCCAGTTGTACCGTGGACTGGGAACCAAATCTGTAATAATTCATGGTGTGTGCTATATGTTTAAGACCCAAACCATACTATGCACATTGTCTAATGCTCTGTTATAGTACTATAAAGTGGTATTATGTGTAATGTCTCTCTACTGCATTGTAAACTAGTCATATACAAGGACTTTATATATGTTTTGGGTCCAGTTTATTGACTGATTACATACTATTTCTAACACACAGTTAATCAAGAAACTTTGCAATGAATAAGTGAATCAACTATAGTGCTGCATAGTACAGCATTATCTGTGAGGCATTTTGTACATGTTTTAGGATATAATAAAAAGCCCATAAATTGTCCCTAAATTAAAGTTAAGCAAAGTCACCATTATTATTTGGATTTTTTTCATGAAAGTTCATGATGTATATGGTTCTCATTGTTGCTGCTTTATTTTTTAGTAAATTTCTGCTTTTCAGTAAGCATTTCAAAAACTGTCAGAGCTTCTCCACTGCAGTCCTGTTTCCTATATTTTGGCTCCATTGATATTCTCACAGCCCTGCATTTATAAGGTAGGGTGTAAAAGGATGTACCCCATGGGCATCTGTGACTGGTTCTATTAATAATTGTTTCCCTTTTCTTGTTACTGTTTGACATTTTAGAAGCCAAAAGCTGCTCTGAACTCCATTAGCCTCTTGTACTGGGCTGGGACTGAGCTCTAGACCGATGAGAAAGTAAAAATGAAAAAAAAAGCATGTAAGACCAAAATGGCACAAGTAAGGTAATAAGTTTAGCTCATTCATCTGGTAACATCTGGAAATTAAGGGCAGTCAGCCAGAGAGAGCAGAAGAATATTGCACAGATGCAGAGGTTCCTGATCATTTGTGTGTGCCACAACTGGTTCTTTTGGGTAGTGGCACCTGCTGGTTATTGGTCAGGTATTTTTCCATAGTGAACAGCCACTAAATGTCAGTAACATAAAAGATTGAGGTATTCAGTTCATATTCATGGGCTGATATGGGCTAGACTAGAATTGGCAGCTCCAAGCTACTTGTTGAGTATAGGTTTGCACCACGGGAGTCACCATTCTTGAACTAAGTAAACACTACCCAAGGAAAGCTTTATTCATGCCATTGCCTAAGAAACATGGTGATCCATACAATTGGGCGAACCCTGCTCACATGGCCAAGCCCAAACTCATCAGTCAGTGCAGTGTCTTTTTCCATGGAAGTGACAAGTGAGGAAGCACTTTGAAGTGATGTGTTCATGGTAAGATACACCCTAGTTTGATGCATTTCAAGACGGCAGAATTGTACTAGCATGGCCAAGGACAGGCAGCTCTTCTAGGTCCTTATTCTCTTTATCCTCACATGCTGCTGATAAGACATATAGTCCACAGAATATTTCTAGGATATACTTAGAATATATATATATTAACAACTTATCTACTGACCTGTTAGTTTTGTTTGGGTGTGTAGATTTTCATGTATACCCATCTGTCTCACTTTTACATTAGTGAACTACTAGGAGCCACTGTAAGGAATTGGTTGAGGTGATGGAAACCCTGCCATATTTCTGTGATATAAAAAGAGAATACTTAATGATACTAAACGGCATTGCTTATTTAGTTGCTTAATGTTAAAAATCATGTTATGAGATAGTAGGTATGACATCTTAATTCTGTTTTTAAAGCATGTCACTATAGATATTCACATTATGATTCTTTATGAGAGGATGGAGAGATGGCTCAGTAGTTAAAAGCACTTGTTGCTCTTCAAGAAGAGTTGAGTTTGGTTCCCAGCACCCATGTACAAAAGCTTACAATTGCATATAAACCCAGCTCTAAGAGATCTAACATCTTGATCTGGCCCTCCAGGAATATATATATATATATATATATATATATTATATAATACAAACATACATATACATATATACATACAAATAAAAATGAATCAATATTAAGAATTATTTATGGACCTAAAATAAAAGTAGTAATCTACAAGTAAAGATAATCTCTCTTTGAAATCCATTGTACCTCTATGGTCTGACAGTTGGTGTTCCCCTCAGAATTCTATGTTGGAACCTAATACTCACTGGGATGATATTATGGTATAGGGCTTTAAGAAGTGTGAATAAGTCATAAGTTCTCTGCTCTCAAAATTAAAAGACTTCCCTAACCCCTTCATAGTGTGCTAACACATCAAAAAGGTGCCATTTTGGAAGCAGAGACCCAGCTGCTACCTACATTCTGGACTTGCTAGCTTCTGGAACTATGAGAACTAAACTTCTGTTATTTATAAATTATCCAGCCTAAGGTATTTTCCTATAGTCAATGGAATATACTAAGCAACTACCCCAGCCCAGCACTAGAAGCACAGTACCTGTTGGCTAGATTTCTCTGGGTCTGAATGAGCTACAAGATTTAGACAGACAGTAGAAGAGAGTGGGGAGATGTTGCGTGTTTATGGTAATGGCTAGAATAAATTTGGAGGCCACATTGATGATAATAAAACCACTAACTTGATCTAAAATGTTCTTGGAACTCTTATACAAAAGGAAAAATATTTTTCCTTTTTGCATTTCTATTGAATTTTTGCAATTTTCATACCATATATTGGCATACAATTAGTAAGCTTTTAAAAATCTGTCAAAGCTTCTCCATTGCGGTCGTGTTTCCTGTGTTTGGGATCTATTGATAATCTCATAGACCTGCATTTATAAGGTAAGGGATAAAATGATTCTCCTTATGGACATCTGTGATTGGCTCTGTTAGTAGGTGTTTTCCTTATCTCATTACAGTTTGACATTTTAGAAGTCAAAAGCTGTTAATGGCATTTAGCTCTCCTTACCTCTTTGACTGCTGCTTGCCCAGTTTAAAGAACTCTTAGCATGGTTAAAGAACTCTGTGCCAGTTCAGTTTCTTTATGTACAAAAAACTGATTTCCAAAGTCATATATATATTATATAATATAATATAATATATATATATATATATGGAGAGAGAGAGAGAGAGAGAGAGAGAGAGAGAGAGAGAATGATTTGTGTCCAATGGCCTTCAGTGTAGATCCATTCACTAGGCCCACCAAGAGTCTCAACTCTGTAATACACTGTCTCTTCCCCTCCGAGCAGCCCCATCAATTGTCAAAAGTTCCTTAAGTTAGGTTGGGATTTGTTATCCACTTCCGCAAGCCTACGCTGGGATTTTTTTCTGGTTTGAGCTTGCATGAGACTTGTGCATGCTTTCACCACTGCTGTGAGTTCATGTGAGTGAATGACCAGCTGTCTGGAAGGCTCTGAAAAAGAAAATTTACTTTAAAGCCTGTAAATTAATTCCATTCTAGGTGGCTCATAGCCCCTAGCATCAACACTGCAATAGTGGGCTTTCTCATTATTTTTGTTCTCTCCTCTATGGTTTTCTACATTATCTAAACTCTCTACATATTTAAATATCAATATGTCATTAACAAAAGAAATAGCAAATAACTTTCTCAAACCCAGACAGTTTACTTCAAGGCTTTTCAAAATTGTATATTACAAATGCCTCAGGTAGGTATATTTTTGGTTTATTTGTTTATTTCACATTTTGTTCTCATTAAGGTTATAGGGCAGGAAATAAACAGTGATTTCTAGGCCTTGACATTTCTGATTCTTCCCAGTATTTCTTTATAACAATAGCAGGCTTGAAAGTATAAATACCACTTGAGACTCAGGCCAGACTGGTTCTCAATTTCTCAGACTTATTCTTTCAGAATAAGCTTCTCGATATCATAAAGTTGAGTATCAAGTTTTCTCATCTACACACCTTGGAACATTATGGTGGGGACCAGACGAGTACATGAGAAGTAAAACGCATCTCAGGTTTAGCATGTCACTGTAAATGCTGCTTCAGGTCCTCTCTCTACAATACATGATCCCCAAACAAACAAATGTGTGATGCTGAAAAATAGGTGGAACACTTGGATCTCAATCTTGCATTTTTGACTTGTTCATTTCACCATCTTCAGGACAGAAGAATTATAGGATTATAGGACAAATGTCCCACTTAATTTCTTGCCCTGTTCCCTTTCCTGTTAGGTGACTGGCCTGTTGGTTTAGGGAGTACATTGGCAGGCTTTTCAAGATGAACACAGTATCTTTCCCCCTCACTAGTGTATATCTTATCAAATATAGCTGACGCGGAGAATTGTGTTGCCCCAGGCAGAAATTAAAGCCTACTTTGTATAAACACAATTAAAAAGAAAGGAGGATGGCAGGGAGAGAAGGGGCGTCCAGAAAAAAGCCACAGTCTGCAAAAGTGCCGCATGGGAATTTTATTGCATATGTTTTCTAAAAAGGCTAGAAATAACAGCACACATACATAATCATGAAGCTCAATTTAAACTTGGGAACTCCTACAGCTCTCTATAACCTTTCCTTTATTCTGTACATCTCTCTCATTAAATTAAATATAAAATCTACTTTAAATCTCATATTTGACATCTGTGAGCAAGGCACACATACATGAACAAAATAATTTTAGGTAATGAATCTTTAATGAAATGTTTAATATTTAGAGTTCAGATTCTAACCTTGATTCTTTTTCTTTTTCACCTCCTTCGGGATTTTCTCTCCTCCTCCTCCTCCTCCTCCTCCTCCTCCTCCTCCTCCTTCTTCCTCCTCATCCTCATCCTCCTCTTTCTCCTCCTCCTCCTTCTCTCTATCCCTCCCTCTCCTTTCCCTTTCCCTCCCACACTTCTTCCTTTCCCTCTGTAATCTATCTCCTACAGTCTTCTCTTCTCCTTGGAATTTTCCTGTCTTGGATAGCCGACATCAAACATATGATACATTGCTGGGTCCCATCAAGGTGAATACAATGTACAATGTGGTCGTGTTCATTTACTATTCTACTATTCTCTTTTCTTTTATTTTCTTTTTTTTTTTTTTTTTTTTTTGAGTTTCTTTTTGAGACAGTGTCTCTCTGTAGCCCCAGCTGTCCTGGAACTCACTATGTAGACCAGGCTGGCCTTGAACTCACAAAGATCCGTCTGCCTCTGCCTCCCAAGTGCTAGGATTAAAGGTGTGCATCGCCACACCCGGCTCATTTATTATTCTCTTACATGGCCACACTGCATTTTAACAGTCACTTGTATAAGTCCCAGCTTCAAAGTACTCTTTTCCGGATTATCTTCTACTAAAGAAACATCAGAATCTCAAATGTAGATTTTTATGTGTATGTACTTGCTGATACCTATTTTAGAATAATTATAATTCTCCATGGATGTTTTTCCTGCTGGAAGCATTTTTGCTCCTGTAACAAACATGACGAGCAATAATTGTAATGAATTTTTTTCTTTTTTTTTTTTTTTTCCTTTCATGCCAGGCAGACACTCAATCTGGGCAGAATGTGGCCAGGAAGTGGTGGTTACAGGGCAATTTATAAGTACAAGTGAATCAGAGCTCAGCCTCATAATTAAAATAACCAATCAAGGACACCGGCCAATCAGAATTTAACACCACAGTTAAAGATAACCAATGAAGGGGAAATGTGCGAACCAAGCAAACCGATCATTCCTAGAATGACTAAGGAAAAATGGCTTAATGGTATCTGAGAACACTAACCCTGAGTTTTCATAATCCTCTATCTCAATAATCCTCTGTCTCATGAGCCAGCAGCAGAGGCTGCAGAAATGGCTATGGCTTCAAGAGGAGCAAAGGCGGCAGGAGGAGCTGCTCAAAGCCTTTGAGACTCCAGAGGAGAAGTGAGCACGGCGCCTGACCAAGAAGGAAGCCAAGGAGCCCAGGAAGTGCAAGAAGATGGGCTGGGGCGAGGAGGACAGGGGCTACACCAATCCATACAACCCATTCAGGGACAAGAACTTGCTGGGGGCCTTCAGCACAAGGCCCTGGAGAAGGGGATCAGCCACCTGAAAGAGGAGTTGAAAGAACGCAACAAGAGGATCCAGGAGGATAACTGCCTGGAGCTGCAGAAGGTGAAGCATCTGAGGCTGGAGAGGGAGTGAGAGAAGGCGATGGGGAGCAGGTGATGGGGAGCAGGCGATGGGGGGCAGGAGCTGGAGCTGCTGCAGCGAGGGAGAAGGAGGGAGCACTTCAAGACCTGGGAGGAGCAGGAGAGCAACTTCCACCTGCAGCAGGCCAAGCTGCGCTCAGAGATCAGCATCTGCGAGGGACTCACCAAACCCATCAACACGCTAGCCAAGTACATCAGCGCCGAGGAGGACGACCTGGTCCTGGAGATGCACGAACCCTACTGCTCTCTCAGGGGCCTCAAGGTGGCTGACATGGAGGACCTGCTAGAAGACTTCAGGTCTACATGGAACTGGACCAGGGAAAGAACGCGGACTTCTGGCTGGACATGAGGACGAGATGGACAAGCGGTGCAAGCTGGAGGCCTCGGGCAAAGGCCCCAGCAAGCGCCAGGAGGGTGTCAACAAGGCTGTCAGCTCCGACATGTGCAGTCTGTGTTCAAGGGCAAGACATTCAACCAGCTGCAGGTCATCTTCCAGGGCATCGAAGTCAAGATCCGCGCGGAAGGCCCCGACCTGGATGGGCTAGTGGGAGAGCCTGCTGCAGAGCTACCCAGCCAACCATCCTCCCTGACCGAGGTCTCGGCCATCTGATATTCCACAGCGACCAGCGCTTGCTCTACCTATGGGTCCTTGGCAGGCTGTGCTGGTAACTCTCCCTGCTTCTGCCGCAATCATTCTTCCTGCCAAGACAGGTAAATGACATGGCCCAGGTAGATCAGGGTCGGTGTGCTGACAAAGAGGAACTGCAGCACCCAGTATCTGATGTGAGAGATGGTGCAGCCCGGCTGGGGTGTGTTACATTCGAAATCTGACTGCTCATCGCCTCATGCTGACTCGCCTGCCAGGCCCAGGATGAGGATTCAGAAGGTGAAGAGCACAATCAATGGTCGAGTAGTCCTAGACCTGGTCCAGCAGTTTCTCCAGGAAGCCCCAGTCACCCATGGCTCCAGGGCCTCTGTCGCCTGCCTGCCCGACTGGCCCAAGTACAAGAGAGAACAGCCAAAGCTATGCCCTTAGGAGCCTGCCATAATGAATTTCTTTTTTTTTTAATATTTTTTTAATTTTTTATTTATTTTTGTATGTGTATGAATGTGCTCTCTGCATGTAGGTTTGTGCACCCGTGTCGTGCAATGCCGCAGATGTCAGAAGAGGGTGTCGGATTCCCCTGGAACTAGAGTTCTCCTGGAATTGGAGTTTCAGACGGTTCTCAGCCGCCATGTGGGTGCTGGGGATCGAACCCGGGTCCTCTGCAAGAGCAGTCGGTGCTCTTAACCATAAAGCTATCTCTCCAGCCCCCATAGTGAATTTCTACAGCCACATCTATGCTTTCATGATTTTAGGTCGACTTTGTCACAGCACTACTTTCAAAGCTGTTTTCCCAGGAGCAAGCAGAGCAGTCAAATGTGAAAGCTGAGAACAGAATTCTTCTCAAGGTTCAAGGCCAAGAACTCTAAATGATATTCACACAGAGGTCTAATTCCTATTCTGGGTTAAGGGAAGTTAGAGGAAGAGAAACAGCGCCCAGCTGATCATTAGAGAGATGGACAGACAGCAGGTCAAGAGGCCGCCTGAATTAGTATGGAAGCCCCTTAATCCCTCTGAAGGGGGATGTGAGGAGCAGTCCGAATGAATCTGAGAGAAAACCTGGAGAGCTATGTAGACTTCTGTGAGTGCAGGGAAGAATTGGGTGACTGAATTTGCTCTGGATGGGAAGAAAACGTACAAAATAGATGGAACTATAACTCATAGTATGTCTACCATTTACGGAGAACATGCTTCAAGCTCTCCATTGTCCTGAATGTAGTTTACACATTTTCATTTAACTAGAGGCAGAAAGCAAGAAGGATGCAAACAGAATTCTCGAGTATCCTGGAAAAAATAAGACTAAGAGAGTTTTAGCCAGAAATTAAAGAAAAACACTTTTACTTGATAATAAGCCTGATAGACATCACATGATAATTTTAGGGCCAATTCTTTTTAAATAAATGCACCTGCAAGATAGAAAATTATTCCTCACTTATTATATCAGTGCTAGGCTAAGCACAACTGTGGTAACTGCTTTAGTCATCAAAAGAAATCTAAAATATAAATATCATACAAAGTACCTGGAGTTTTTAGAAGTTTAGTGACTTCTCCAAGTTTGTATAGGCAGGAAATGGCAGGTCTACAGCTTCCAGAACAACTTTCTTTTTCGGTAGGCTCTGGCTCCTGACCACTGCAGTATACCAACTCTGTTCTGTTCTTTTCTTTTCCTACCTGGATTTTGTCTCTTGGAAATAATCATTCTTTTACTCTCACCAACAAATCTGACCTTGTACCTAAATATTACTTCTAATAGAAATCCCACAATAAACATTCAATTATAAATACCAGAACCAAACTCCCTAAACTCTTTTCCTCCTAAGGCAAAATTTGACATCATCTAAAGTCAGAATAAACACATACTGTTCTTTTTACAAAGTTATCCCCACTTTAGATCAGATCAAAATCTCTTGATGCCAAATGCTTAATGCAAAATCATATAGCTTAGCTTCGTGTTATAATATCAGCTTGCATTTCCTTGGCACCTGCCATCCCCATGGATACCAAAGCAAATTACAACCGTGGACCAGTGTGCATTTATATATAGGTGCTGTTTCAAACCCCTGTGGACACAGTTTCTCAGATTCTTGAAGAATTTTCTGACAGTTCTAAAAAGGGATGAAGAAAACTTGTGTTCTATATCCATTTTAAGGAGGGGAAATATTATATCTCTATCCAGAATTCTCAGTGCCTTAGGGGTTAAATGTAGCCTTTACATTATACTCTGGAGATGAAAACAGATATTTCTTTGAAAACTAACACTGAGCCAACAGCATCTAAATTTTCTGTATTTTAAAGATCAAATGTTTATTTTCTTAATAATCCTGGTGTTTCTCTACTCTCCTGAATTCTACATGTTCATTTTGAATAATGACCATTTTTCATCATATTCTTGAAAGAAAGGTCTTCCCAACCAAAACACTCTTTAAGTTCTTGATTACAAATAATTCCATATCCATTGAGCACCAACAGTTTTGGTCTTTTTGAGGCAGGGTCTTCCTGTAGCCCCAGCTGGCCTGGAGCTTGTTTTGCAAATCAGGCTGGCCTTGATCTCACAGAGATTCACCTGCATCTGCCTCCTGAGTGCTAGGACTAAAGTTGTGTGTCACCCGCCTGGCTAGCATCAACTCTTTTAATCACGTGTCTGGATACTGGAGTCTAAGGACCACAATGTGGGTGCTAGATGAACTACAGTTCCCACTCTCCAGGATATCACAGAATGGCAGGAGAAATAGAGATATAAACAAAGTAGCCTATATGAGACATGATATATCTGTAATCTACACAAACCACTGGGGAACACAGAAGAAGATGAATGAATTCTTAGGGGAATAGGCAGCATCCAGAAAAGGAGATTGCACATATTTCTTTCTTTTTAAAAAATGTCTTATTTATTATTTTTATGAGTCTGTTGTCTGCATGTATCTAGGTGCACCCATGTCGTATAATGCTTATGAAGGTCAGAAGAGGGTGTTGGATCCACTGGAACTGGAGTTACAGATGGTTGTTAGCCGCCATGTGGGTACTGGAAATTGAACCCATGTCTTCTGCAAGAGCAGCCAGTGCTCTTAACTGCTGAGCCATCTCTCTAGCCCCATCACATTTTCTAACAATACCAATATTAAGGAAATGTCTCCTTGGGTCTCCAATTTTGCTTTACATTTAGTGAGTAAGGCACTGTCCTTTCACTCCGGACTATCTTTCCCTGGATATTTGTATAGTAAACAATCTGGAAAGATGGAAATTTCTCCCTCCCGAATGAAGAGCAAACTTTCTTAGCTCTGCAGCTTAGGAATGACAAATTGGTCATCATAAGAATCAGATAAAAGTTTAGGGTTCCTCAGCTATAATATCAAATCTTGGTAAAATCCATCTGGCATCCCTATATCAGATGCATGGGACTTGAGGGAAAAGAAGAGATGATAATAACATGAACCCAAGGTCTCTGCCCCACCATGAAAAATAATGTTCTCTGTCTCTGGCCAGGAGTCTGCTGTCTTCTGCCAACATCTATGAAATAGTCATATGCTATCTTGTTAGCATCCATGTAAGATAAAAGGGCAGACCTTCACAGCTCACAAATAGCCTTTACTACAGTCTGAGTACAAATACAAGCTCTTTGTGTTTCTCATACAAACACACTATGATTAAGCCAGTGAGATGTCTCAACGAGCAAAGGTACTAGATGCCAAGCCTGAAAACCTAAGTTCCATTCCTGGGACCCACATGATGAAAGGAGAGAATCAACTCCCTAAAACTGCCCTTTGACCTCCATATGTATACACACACACACACACACACAAACATCTCACGCACACACACACACACACATTCATGCACACACACACAAAATCCATCTATCAATCAATAATAAATTTAATGAAAAATTATAGAAAATGCTTATAAGTCCAATTATAACCTCGACCCACATATTATAAGCAAAAGAATCTGAAGCTCAGATTGTTCAAATAAGTAACTTAGAGATAATGTGTATCTGCACAGTCTAACCCAAAGTCTGTACACTTTACAAGGCAACTTTTTACTTGCTTGATTGAGAACTCAGTATATGTCTGAGAGCTGCAATGATCCATTGTGAGGAGCTTTCTGGAATCCAATGCTGGGGATTTGCTGGACACTGTGCTGTGACTTGCAGGCTGGTTCCTCATAAGTATTCTGGTAGTATTGTAAGAATTTATGAGAAAGTCTTTAGGACAGAGTAGAAATAACGAACCCAACTGTTTACATAGCCATTGAGATGGAATTATCCAGGGAGAGTGCTCAAGTGGGAGCAAGAATCTAACAAAAAGAACTGGCGAGGACGCCATAACTCACTCGGGCAGGGCAGGTACAGCTAGGGGTGGTCTGGCACAGGGGCGGCTGGAAGAGGGTCTTGACTCTGAGCCCTCTTTCGGGGGTCCCCGTCTGCTCTGGTCCCAGTGCACGGCCTTGTGGGTGGGCTCCTGAGGCACAGGCAGGACACCATAACTCGCTCAGGCAAGGTAGGTACAGCTGGGGGTGGTCTGGCACAAGGGCGGCTGGGGTCCCCATTTAGTCCCCACGAGCTAGGTCAGGCATGCATACCCCTCCCCGGCCAATGGGAATTGGTGAGAATCCAAGTGGACTTCCTTTTGGAGAACCTTTAGAACAGAAAGAGAAGACTGACTTAGGCTTCCAATGTCCAATATATAAACAAAATTGAAAACCTGAAACCTAGACAAGTCAATACTCCATAAAAAAAGGAGGAAAGAAAAAAAAAAAGCATGGGAAGGAGGGAAGCAAAACCATCTGCTACCATAGTGAAAAGTCATTTGTGATTTGAACCACAAAAGAGAATGTCCCCACATGCCAGGGACACGACGAAGGGACAACATGGGAAAGGCACAGGATAATCCCACACCAGGCTCTACCAAACCTGGAGGAGATAGCTACAATGAGATCCCCTTGGAGGAGACCCAAAGAACAGAGCTTAGAGGAATAATTGCAGACCTATGCAAAGAAATTAAAGAAAATAAAGAAGAAGTCAGAGAACTAAAGAACGAGAATGAAAAACTCAAAAAGGTCCTAGAGGGATACAATGACAAACTTCAGAAAGAACTAAAGGAACAGAATGAAAAACTCCAGAAAGAACTAGAGGGAGAAAAAAACAAACTCCAAAAGGAAGTAGAAACACTGAAAAAGGAAGCCAACCAACGAAGTAAGGAGCACCAAGAAGAGATTGAGAAGCACCAAGAAGAGATTGAGGAGCTCAAAAAGGAAATGGAAGTACTAAAAAAAACACAGGATGAAATGAAAAAGGAATTAGAACACACATTCAATCAAGAAGAAAGGAAAGGAAAAAGCCTCAGAAGTAGAATGGAGGAAGCAGAACAAAGAATATCAGATCTGGAAGATAACACAGAGCAATTAAAAAGCTCAAATAACGCATTATGAAAAATATTAAAAAACACAACCAACACCTCCGAGTAAAGTAGCACCACCAATCAGAAAAATTGGGACACTTGAAACACCAAGATCAAACTCCATCCCCCCCAATCTATAGCAGGAATAGAGTGATAGGAGAAGAATCTTCACATGAGATAGACAGTTGCTTGAGCTCACAGTATCTTCAAACTCATGGCATTAATAGATGAACAAATTCCACTCTAACACTACCAAATAATAGGATTTCCCAAACCATTACAAATACAAGACCCAGCCACAAGGACCTCCCCAAAAAGACTAAGATCAGAAAAGGACAGACGACGCCACAAACCACTTATCATAAGTTAAATGCTAACGATAGCCCACAATAATAACAAGAATGACAATATGGCGAAAATTAACTTCGCAAGTGCGTGGATAAACATAAGTAGCACTAAAACGAGTACACAACTCACAAAGAAAACTGTCACAGACATGGACAAGCGGATCAACTTCAAAGAACACCTCAGCTCAACATGAAAGCAAGAAGAACGTGGAGCAAAAACATTCCCAGTGTTAAAGGACCTATGGATGCCACCCTAGATACTTTACCCAGTCCAAAAAAATAGCTCTAACTATATTATTTTCGTAAAGGAGGATTGATAGACTAACAGAATCTTCCTCCAAACCCTAAACACAATATATGTGTCCCCCTATCTTTACATAACATGTTCTGGAGCAACAACCTACCTCCTTCATACAAGAGCAGGTACTTGAAGCAATTTCACATAAAGGGCAGGCAAGAGAGGGGACCCGCAACCATCCTCAAAACCTAGGAAAAGAAAAAACTCACATCTGAGAAAAAAACGAAACCATATGGACACCGCGCAACTGACTGCAGAGGGAGAAGTCTGGAACACATGATAATTAAGTTGAAAGGAAGCATATCTCATTCTCCCCAATTTCATCCCAAGATTCTTATAACATTAAACATTAATGGGCTAAACTCCCCAATCAACAGGCATAGACTTTTGCCTGGCTTACAAGCCGGGAGCCAGACTATGGGAAATTAGGAAGAAACTCTCAATTACCTACTCCACTTTCTAGTATGTTGATTCCATTTATTTAAAACAAAACCATCTCATTTACAAGGCTATACGCGCACCCGAAGATTAAGTTTGAAAGGGATAGGACAAGTGAAAAGCATACTTCTCTCAAAGCATAATAGGACCACACCACCAAAGATATGAACGTGAGTCAGCCTGTTGGTGCTCATTCTTGCACCTAGTACATTAAAGTGATATACAGACAAAGAACTAGACATTACCAAAGCATAAAGAAATCGAAAAGAGACCAAAGAGGGACTACGCACCACTTATTCCTACAGCAACAGCATCCTCCCACCGACTCTACCTCGCACTAGCAAGACCCTTAGAGGCCATTTTTACCCCTTTAAAACAACACACAACCACAACCACACCAACAAACCACCCAGACTTCTTCCACCACCACAGCCCCCGATTCATTCCCTCGATCATGTCCCAATTACTCTTCTCTCACGATGACTCACAGAATTTAAAACCACAGCGCTCCTACCCTACGACATGGTCCGCAAGCTAAGGCACCACCTCACATTTTCAATCCACCACAGCACGACCAGGTTCTCTTCCTACACACCCACCCCCCACGCACCACCTCCGCAACAGGCCATGCTCGACAGAGTGAACAGTTATATCGGAACAAGATTATCACAAAAAAACTACAAAGGGCCGGAGGACCCCTAAGAGCATAGAAAAAAAGATACAGTGAGTGTTTTACATCACACTACACCACAGGCCAATAGCTAACTACGTCAGTCCAAACGAACTAGTACCATTAAACAGTCATTTCCATTAAAAGATAGCTCACTCTCCCCGCACTGAATGAAGATTCCCCCACAATTATGAACTATGATATATGCACCAAAAAGCCACTAAGGGTTGCACGACGAACTTTTGTTATATAATGATAACACAATCCCGCCTCGTTCGACCAGCCCCTGTGTTCCTCTTCCTCGAAGTACAGATTAAGTCACCCAGACAACACTAAACCCGTGATGTAGGGAACTATTCCAATCACCCCTCGTGATTTTATAGTACCTACTGAAACAGCCATTTCAACAGCATCAAACGCGAATAACATAATCAGAACGAGAGTAATACCCCGAAACTAAATACCACAATTACACCATAATATGGGGATCTACCTCAAGGAACTCTCTCCGAATAATGTCACCCATAAGCACTCAGCGACATACACTTCTCATCTGTCAGCCTACTGACATTCTCAAAAAGGACTATATACTGGGACAACAGGGAAAACTCAACAAATTATAAAAGATTAATAATCTCATGCATTTCTATCAGACACAGTGCAATAAAACTCCAATATTCAACACCAGGATAAACTCGCGCTAGCAACCGGTTACAAGGTTATACACATGGACGACCTAAAACAAAACCACTCTCTCTGATAAGTGATGGTGTCAGAGAACATTAATATAGAACAGCAAATAAAAACATTTCCTGAGATGACTTAAAATGGACATGGAGTATAACCACTATCACAAATGATCAATTAATCTTTTATGGGTGACATTAAAGTCAGTCCCTAAGAGGAAGTTTATAGCTCTTAATGGTGCCTACATTTAAAAAACAGAAAGAGCACAAGTGAATGATCGTAACACTGCAGCTAAAAATAGCTGAGAAAACAACACACTATGAACCCCTAAACGAGCAGACGACAGGGACGAAAAATAATCAAAACAATATCAGAGCATGTAGACTCTCAATTGCATAAATACAAAGAAAAGACTAGTACAAAAAAACAAATGAATCCAAAGCTTGGTTCTTTGAGAGACATAAACGAAGTATAGGGACAAGAGACCTCCTAGCACCAGTTAAAACCAACAATGAATAGGCCAGGAACCAATATTCCAATCCATAGAACTCTGTGATGATAAAGTGGAAACTTATCACCCACAGACACTTCATTTGGGTTCCAATACTTCAAAAACTTCTCTATACTTCTCCCACTAAGTGTTGTGAAGACACCTCCTAGCATGGATGAATATACGATAATCCATAGGAAATCAGACCAAGAAATCAACCCAAGAAGAGATCGACAGTCTAAGATATACAAATAAATACAGAAAGGAACTTGAGTAGTCAACAACTCCTGCCTCGCAAACAGTAAAATGGTATACTAGAGGCTCGCTTTCGCGCACCCACCAAAGCCAAACATATGCCCAGCGCGCAACAAGATGCGTTTTCAATGACGACGGATTCAAGATGTGAAACAGCACTTCCACTATTCCCAATAATTTACACAGATGTATCAACCACCTTCTCACCTTACTCAAATTTGTATTACTAATGCCCGCTGATACCCATTATCCACTCGGCAGGGAGTTCTTCCCCATTTCCTTACTATAGTCTCGGCCAGCATCACCTTACAGATTACCTAACAACCCACGCGTAAAAGATACAGAAACCACCAAAATAGATCACTAAAAAATTATATCACTGCCTCGTGGACTCCCTAGGCACCACTAGAACAACACTTGGCCAAAATGTCTTAAACAGACTTAGTATGAAGCTGGCAAAATCGCATACGAGAGCCCACTAAAGGAAGATCACATGTCCCTTCGTCGCCCCAGTTAGAGATTTCCATTCCTCAGAGTAGTCGCTCTAACATGCGTGGGTCGTACGGCGGATCAGTTCATACATACACCCAAATATCAATTGTATAACATCATAAAACATATAAACGGACTGAGTATAGGACAACTGAAAACCGATTACGAATCAGATCGCTACCAATTGACGACGGAGAAGACCTTTTGATGAAGGACATCCAACATTCCATATTTCATGTTTATAGGAGGTCTAGAGGGGTGAATTGAGGTGCTGGGAGGTTTGCATTCCCTCAATGTTAATCAGAGCACATGATACAGAAACACCCACAGCCAATATCATCCCTAAATGGGGAAATGACAAGAAACATTCCCGCGTTAACCAGGTAGAC
This sequence comes from Rhizomys pruinosus, assembly GCA_009823505.1. NCBI lineage: Eukaryota > Metazoa > Chordata > Mammalia > Rodentia > Spalacidae > Rhizomys > Rhizomys pruinosus. Next base: position 1,037,572 of record VZQC01005468.1, on the reverse strand, counting down.
AAAGTTGGCGAAGGGCTTAGCCCCTGTCACCCTCCTCTCAATGATTGCTGGAGAAACCCCTTGCATAGCACAATAAGGCAAGAGACATGAAATTAAAGATGAGTTTTCAATTACTTGGAAAAAAGCAAGAGAGAGTCAAAGCTATCCTCTTGTGCACAGATTGAATGTAGTTATGTTTTGGCTTCTTACCTGTCTCTTATCTTAGCCTTGTGACTTGTCAATGCCTTATTTACAGAACTCTACAGAAAACTCCTAGAAATATTTAGAGTCTTTGGTAGATGAGTGGCAGAGATACAAATAAATAACTGAAAACTCATAGCCATTTCTTGTTACCACTACACAAGCAACTGAAGAGAGACCTACAGGAAACCTCTTCGACACTACACGATAGCCTAAAAAAACAATAAAATTACCTAGGAACGAAATAACCAAAATCACCAAGGATCTCTATATACAAAAAAACTTTAAACCCTGTTGAAAAAGGAATTGAGGATGACCTCAGAAGATGGGAGACAAACCCCCATCTCAGGATTGGGGAAAGTAAATTTTACTAACACATTGTCCATGCCCCTTACCTCATGTGTACAGGATTTATGTCAATCTCCAATCTCAAAATTCCCCCCAAGAGTGTTACATTCACAAGGACTGAAGAAAATCCTCAATTATCAGGTTTGGAAGGCAACAAACAAAGACCAGTGTTGGCAGTGCGCCGAATTAGGTCAAAGCAACCCTGAATACAAAGAAGAGCCCAATGATAGAGGAGATGCTAACCAGAGACAGCAAAAAGTAGGTACATACTTGGCATATAGTCATAAAAACAGCCTGGTAATCTGGCACTCAAACAGACCAGTTGACCATGGAATAAAAATGAAGATCAAAACCTGAGCACAAACAATTTCAACCACTTCTATACTGATCCAATAGGGGTGCCAAGGAAAGCAAACACTCAGTTGGAGGAAGACCAGTCGTCACACATCTATCGCAGTAAGTGGTGTTGGAAAACTGGATCACCACTTTGCATAAGAATTGAAATTAAATCCCTACTATCTCACTCCTGCCCTACTAAAGAGGTACCAACTCCAGAAGGGATCTAAAACGTCGAACAAGCCCAAAACTTTGGAATGATTAGAAGAGAAACTATGGCAGACAAGACTAACCAAAATATGAGCATAGGAAAAGACTTCCTAGATCAAACAGCAGCTGTGCAAAAAAAAGATCGGACAATTCGAACAACATGGAGGTAGCCTGCATCTACAGACTAAAAGTCCTCCTCTGTACAATATAAAGAGAAACAAAAAAGGAAGATGAAGAGAAAAGAAGGGGAGGAAACCTTGTCATCTGCAGAACATCTGGACAGAAGCATTATTGTCCCAGAGTATACAGCTACTCAGAAGAAACAAAGAATGAAGTCGTGAATAAATACCAATTATGATATCACTCAATTCAAGGAGGGTAGGCAAATGATACCCTTGACACTAGAAGACTTCAGGCAGAGGAGCAAATAGAGATTGGCCAGTGAAATACATTCTTTTCAAGCACAGGTGTTCAAACATCGCTAATTAACTAAGGACCCTCAGTCTAGCAAGCAATTTGAAAACCGCTTTGAGATTCCATCTTGACCCTCTCCGCATAAGACTGGCTAGCTGTTAAATACTAGGACTGTCAACGTGCATGATTACCATTGTGGAGAAGTGTGTTGTCGGTGGACAAGAAGCGGACACTCATCCAGCTGCGACGGTTGGTGCCTCATGTAAACTTGTACAGCCCACTATGGAAAGCAGTGTATGGAGAACCCTTAGAAGATTCAAAATCTGCCTGCCATTTGACCCAGTACAGTGTCCTACTCCTATAATTACCCTCTCCCAACCCCCCAAAAGAAGGCACATAATTACCAGGAGTTCCTTACTGCAGACTAAGTCTTGTGGGTTAATATTACATACACAGCTCTGGTTAAATTATTGAAAGCCTCATCTCGTTCTACTATACATAGCATAGGACATAAGCTGGGACCAGCTACAAGGATGCCTAAGCCCTCACTGACGAGTGGATAGAGAAAAGATGTGGTACCAATGTATACATGGAGATTCTATGCATGCTGGTTCATAAGAGGATGCGGATCATCATGACTATTGCTAAGTCTATATGGATGGAGCTTATGAAAACATTAGTGTAGTGAGGAGGCAGTAGACACGAGAGTGAGTCCCAGTAAAAAACTACGAAAAAAAACGAAAAAACAAAATGAGATGTCCTTATAGTGTGATCCTAGTGCAATAAGCCCAGATATTTAAATTTCTCATGGAAGTTATGTAGATAGTATAAAGTGACAATCTACACAAGCGAAGAAGACGTGCAGCAGATTATATCAACTACTGAAGAATGTGAATTGGGAGGGGCGGTGGCGGTGGGGCAGGGAGGGACACGGCGTGGTACCCTATTCGATTCATATGCATATTCCTAATTGACGTGGAGCTTACAAGAGCGAAGTATCACATTGCCCATGACCTCGTATAACGATGGTAAAATTACCACCTTTAGGGGTCCCGGTTTTAGGAACTCATGATAATGTAAAAATATGTGTATATTAAACAACATTGGGTTTAGCAAGGCTGGCTGAATCTGTAAAACCGGTAACCATCTAATTAAACGGAGACTATAAAGCTGCTGTCACGTTTTGTCTACCTAGATAAGATATCCTTGGCCTAATCTTAGCTTAACCACCTAAGATACCCTATTCTTTCCAGGTGTCCTATTTGCGCGAATTGCACCATTTACAAATGGTCTCTATTTAATCTGTTGTACAGTATCACCCGTAGCATTCTTTTTCACCTATAAGATGAATTAACGAAAAAATTAAGTTTGTTTCCCAAGTTAATCAACTTACAGTCACCCAAAACAGCATGGGTGAATTTAGATGAAAGCTGTGCTTGATTCCACCCTATAGAAATCAAAAAGTTCATCTCACTGGAATAAACTGTCAGCCATTGAAAGAGAAGACAGCCAAATGGACCAGAGTGACCAAGACAGCAGCTCCAGAGAAAGTAGATGTTTTGCTTCTCATCCACGCATGCCCCTTGTCCTTAAGTTCCTAAGAAGAACATGGCTTGCGGGAGCCTGATAAGTAGGGAAGGCGGTGGCTTAGAATGTGAGAAGGGAGCTGGTAGATTTGCCTCCCAGTGAATTAGGGGTGCATCAACTCCTTGTGCAGCAATGGTCAACTCCTTGGGACTACTCCATTTTCGACTTTTCTATTCTATTACTTTTGATTTTTACACATTTACTCACTAGCCTCCCCTCCCTTCTTTCTTATCTTTTCTTTTTTCTTTTCATTTCTCCTCTCCTCGCCGCTGGATGTACTGTTCTGCACCTCCATAGTCTGGCGCTTGCTATCGGTCTGCGTTATTTCTGGTACCACATATCCTGCTGCAAGTTTGTTTTTGCCATTTATATCGATTTGCTTTCGTTACTCTCTACCATTATCTTTTTCATCTCTTATTTGCTTAAATACATGGAATCTCTCTTAATAAAACATCTTGAGTACAGTTAAATGATTGCAGGACAGTCTTTATTGGGCTAACATTTGTCATGATCTGCGCGCTTCTGCGTTTGTGGTGTGTCTTGTGCTTGACTTGTCGCTGTCCTTTCCTTCGTTCTTTTTTCTTCCTTTCCCTGTAAGGGATAGCGATGGTTACTATACCTTTATTTGTGCCTGAACTGCAATTTCGAGGGACAAAATGAATTGGTACGATGTCATTAAATACACAAAGCATCAAAAAAAAATAATTTAAAATAAATAAATAAATAAATAAAAAAGAATATAAATAAAAAGAACTGGCAAGGCATAGCCTGGTGATATGAGGAAGCCAGAGAAGATAAAGCCAGGATGGGACTGTGTTCCAAGGTGAAGTGATAGATTAGGCTAGAAAGCACTCCTCTCCCTTGGCAGCATAAAGACTGCTGCGATGTTCACTATAGGCATTTGACAGAATGATAAAGACAGAGACTGCATGAAAAATGAGAAAGGCATTATAGAGACCCTCTTGCTGAAATGGCTAGAAGAGATGTTAATTGGATGGCTAGGAAGACATGGTAACGTTTCATCTGGGCTTTTGTTCTTTAATGGAGATGTGAAATAGCTGAACATACAGAAAGGACTCTGTGGAGATGGAGAGATTCAGCCTAAGGCAAAGGAAGAAAAATAAACATATTTTTGAAAAACTAAGAAAGTATATGATGGAAAAGAAAAGGGTGACCAATGGAACAAAACCAAAGATCCAAATCTGAGCAACAACAATTTCAGCATCTTATATTTGACAAGGGGCCAAGAAGCCACAATGGAGAAAAGACAGCATCTTCAGCAAGTGGTGTTGGCAAAACTGGATCCCATTTGAAGAATGAAATTTAAACCCCTACCTCTCACCCGTACAAAAGTCAACTCCCACCGTGATGGATCAAAGACCTCAACGTGAAACCCCAAACTCTGACGGATTGAAGAAAAGTTGGCAGCACCGGAATACAAGACATAGGCGTAGGAAAGGACTTCCTAAATCAGACAGCAGACAGCTGCACAAGAATTAAGCTCGACAATTAAAATGGGACCTCATTAACTCAAAAGTTTTTTACATCAAAAGAAACAATCAAGGAAGTGAAGAGAAATCCCACAGAGTGGGAGGAAACCTTCACTGCAGATACATCTGACAAAACATTGATTTCCAGAATATATAAACTACTCAAAAAACAAAGAAAAAATAAAACAAATGACCCACTCAATAGATGGAGCAAAAGAACTGAACAGAGACTTCACAAGTGGAATTAGAAATGACTGAGAAACACCTCAAGAAGGTTCAAACATCACTAACAATTAAGGAAATGAAATCAAAACACTTTAAGATATCATCTTACTCCAATAAGACTGGCTAGGATCAAGAAAACAAATGATACCTAAGTGCTGGAGAGGTTGTGGTGAGGAAAATTAAGAAAGCGGGAACACTCAATACTCATGCATGGAGTAAAAAGTGAGGAGCTGGGAGAGAGGGTAAATCCCAGAGATAACAGCCGATCCTATGGAAGAAGGCAGTTGAAGAGGAGACGCAACCTATAGCTGTCTCCACAAAGACTCTGGGAAATAGATAAACAGCACTTCTACACCACCCAAACCAGCTCATACCAATTCCTGGGCAGTATATCCCTCACATGAGACTCAGGCGAAGTCTCAGACCTCCCGATCTCAGACAGAACATGGCAACGAGCGGCGATGATTCTATTATGGAGCCATTGCGTGTTCCTTCACAATAGCAATGGTAGCTGGTATACCTAAGCCTAAATGCCTGTCAATGAGCGGAGTGGATAAGAGAAAATGGCGATTCATCTACAAATGGAAGTTCTAACTGACAGCAAGTAAGAAAACTAGAGACCGATATTACATACTACGCAGCTTTGGCTAGGAAAATGGCTGGATGCTAGTGGGACCATCACTTGCTGCAAGTGTGGACATAAGATATGGAACACAGGATGATATATACCCAGAAAAAAAAAAGGCATGATGGTATATCCTCTTCATTCTGAGAGGCCGTTAGTCCAATTATCATAGTGTTTGTAAGTATTTTCTGTGTAATGGGCCTCTTGCGCCTTTTGTGTTCCAAATGTGAGGATTGGGAGTATTGCATAATTTGGAAACACATAAACAAGGCAACAACAGAAAGGACTGCATCAAAGAACTGACTGAAACAGTGAACTTCTGCTCAAAACAGTCAACTTCCTCATGGAGAATATTGAGAAAGACTGAGAAAGAGATGAAAAGCATGTTTGGCAGAATGCATGAGCTCTGGCGGGGTGGGGGAATGGGCGGGAACACGGGTCTAGATTTGTTAAAAAAATAAAATTAAATTTATGTGAAAAAAAAGAAAATAAAGTTAAATGTAAAAAAAAAAAGTCCTAGGCATTAAAATTCATTTTCATCTTTAAAAAAAAAGGGTGACAGGACTAAAGAGATGCTTGCCTCGATAGTAGCAGTAAAGAGATTAGAACTCAGACCTATATTTCTTTTCTCTGGACTACAGCTCTTTGGAAATGTCATTTAATTTTTGCTTATATTGCAACTTTCCACAATATCAAATAAAGACAAGACTTAATGGTTTGTGACAATTATATTGCCCAAGTAGATTTCAGTAGTAGAACCCAAGCAGCTTTTCAAAGAGTACTCTTAGAAAACATAAATCTAATTAAGGAAAGAAATGCAGTGTTTGTGGTAAAAGGTCCCTCCCCAACAATAATCTTTTTATTCTGGCATTTTCATGGTTTAATAGTTGGGGTGACCTCAACCAACTTCAATAGTACATTCAGAACTCTTTGCCTATTATAATTTCCCAGCATATCAATTCCCCAGGAAGTGGAAACATTTAGTTATTTTTCAGTATTATTTTTTGTCATCCTTCATGGGAATTTCATTAGTTCTAGTGCCTATTTCCACAGCTTCTTTCTCCAATTTTTAAATGAAATCAGGGGATTTCTACCATTAAGTAGAGAATGTGGAATGTGAGAATTATGCTCACAATATGTACATGCCCTGGGCAGGAGACCTTTACTTAATCTTGCAACCAAAAATTTCATTTTATCTTAGCTTATTTATTGACATAGACAAGCTCTCTGAGCCTTGTGCTCTCCTTGCAACCTAAGCATAGAGCTCGTGACCCTTCCTTGCCTTTGACCTGAAATAATATATGGATATGTGTATAGATGTTTGTGTCTAAATAGCTTGCATGTCTATTGGAAACAATGAAGATATGAAGGTTATCTCATGTGTATTGGAAACAAGAGGGATTAAACTGATAACATTCGATATCTATTGGTAGTTGTATGTGTTCTGGTCTTCGTAAGGAGGCATAAGAAGGGGTAAAATTCTTCTCTGGTAAGATAAGGGTCCGACTTTTCCTTCCCTCCTGGGGGAATAATGCTGGCTATATTGTTTCAAAGAAAGAGAGATGAAAGCTCTTGCTCAACTGCAGTTCCAAGAGTAATCTGAAGGAATGGGTGCTCAGAGCAGTTTAGGCCTTCCCTTAGCTGAAATGGACTAAGAATCAGGCTGTCTTTATTCAAGCATTTCTGTAATGTCACATTGCCCTGTAACCACCACAGTGGAACATAGCACCTCATCTAATCTAGAAGCATTTGTGAAATACAAGATACCCTGGGGTTTTTCTTTTTGTTTTATTTCACTTTGCTGATCATGTATATTTGAATTCAACAAACATTCATTGAGTGTAAATTGGAGACCACAAACTAAGTTGGGCTGTGTTCAATGTAGGTCATGAAGTTGTAGTTTAATGAATGTATAATGAACAACAACAAATAAAAAACAAGATTAACAATGAAGGATGTTACATAAGGGAGAATGAGCTCTATTCATTTATTCTGACAAGTGTGATGGAGTTTTAATTACAAAAATACTTAACAGTGCACAGATAAACTTGCTGTTGAACATCATGTAAAATTAATGAAATAATCATAATGAAAGCTCTTGCTGTGACAGCTGGCAGCTTTCGTCCTTGTAATTTTTACAAAAAAGAAAGATCATCAAGTTTACATCTGTATGAGTATGTTTATGTATATGCACATACATGTTGCACTATAAGGTTTTGCTCTGAAATTTGCATTGTTATGAGTAAGTTTATGTATGTGCACATAAATGTAGTACTAAAACATTTTGTTCTGAAGTTTGCATTGGTATGAGTATGTTTATGTATGTGCACATACATGTAGTACTATAACATTTTGTTCTGAAGTTTGCATTGGTATGAATTGTTTGTGTATGTGCACATATGCATAGTACTATAAGATTTTGTTCTGTGGCATTGGTGACAAGGATTATCATTCGCCTTCTTGCCTACTTTTATCTAAACATTTGGTGGTTCGTTCTTGATGGTAAGAAATCTAGCTCTATCCATCCACATGTCCTCCTCACCATCAGCTCTTGCAAAGCATTCTGTATATAGTAGAGACTCAAATGCAGCAACTACTCCCGCAGTGGATCAAGTCAGGGTCTGAGATGAGGCAGCTAAAAGGTGGAGAAGTCAATGTCAACATACAGCTAAATCAGCAGCTCCAAACAAAGGGTGGTGTTGGAGCACCTTGCATGCCATACTGAGAAACGGAAGCACATTTAGATTGGCCGCAGAGAGACAGACTAAGGAACTAAAGAACGATATTCCCCCAAACATTCAAAACAAGTATGACTTCTTGTAATTTTTCATACTGTCTACATAAAAGTATTTCAAAAGTAAAATAAGCTCTGAGGTACATTTTAGACTAGTTATTGAATTAAACAGTATTCTTTTTTTTGGCATTTTTATTTATTTTTATTTTTTTTATTTATTTTTATTGATGCTTTGTGTATTTCATACATCATTTTCCAATTCAGTTCAGGCATATATCCCCTTCCCTTCCCCCCCACCCCACCCCTTCCCATCTTAAATCGTGCATCTGCCGTAAGTTTTCTGCATCTTTCTCTGCTTTTTTTTTTTGTTTTGTTTTCATTTTTTTTAACAATAGGTGATAATTTGTGAGTACAAGCATCCTTCATGTAAAACCAATTTGCAAGCAGTTGTGCCCAAACCCACACAGCTCATGGGTCCCACCATCCTGAAAGGGGGGACTTGTATGTTCAATCAAGTTGATCAAATGAGTGTCCAGTCTATATTGTTGTAGTTTCACCATTAACCCCAATCGAAGCCCTTACATTCTACCACGCCCCCTCTTCCGCAGATTGTTCCCTAGGCTTAGAAAAGGGGCACAGGTGGATGAGAAGCAAAACAGTCTACTTTCTCTGGAGCTGGTGTCTTGGTCTCTAGTCAGTTCTGGCTGTTTTCTTTCATGGGCTGCCAGCTTGTCCAGGCTTAACCTTTCAATCCTACTAATGAAGCACATGCAATTAGATATTTAGGTATTTAAACAGTATAATATATTCTTTAAAGCCTGGCATCACATACTGTTTTTCTAGAGACATAAGGAATCGGGATGATTAAGCTACAAGAACAGACCTAACTCTGTCAAGTCATGTTTTTCCCAAACATAAAGGAGACTCCTCAGTGTCACTCACTAACACACAGCTTTGTCTAGAGCTAAGTAAAAAAAATGGTAAAATAGTAGTGACCCTCAGATATGGGTCAGGATCTGAACAGTGCTACACACATTGATCATGTTAGTCTTTGGTTTTGAGTGGAGTCGAAGTTCACTTGTTGACTGTATGTCTAAAGCAACAACTGTTCACCACTGGAATCAGAATCATACCCCTGAAGTGGCCATCTTTCTGAATAAAATGCCATATTTTAATAATTGAATATTGGAACCGAGGGGGAAAATTGTACACGCTCAGCATTGTATCATACTAGTCTGGTAGAATCAGCTCCAGTTTGGGTGTGTATCAACGTATTTTCTACTTCTTGGAAGATGACCATGCATACTTCCCATTACTAGTTTCTAATATGCTACTTTGCCAGTAAGATTTTAGTAATTTGTTGAGTTTAATAAGCAGCAATAAACAGACATAAGCTACCTGAGTTTTAAATGAACTCACTGTATTCTCTGTAGGTAATGGAGGATAGAAACTTTAATTCTAAGCAGGAATGAAACTTTAGGTTCTGTCTAGATGGTAGCCTTGTATCTAACCCAGTAGTTTTCTGATTGTTTCAAACTTCCTGTCACTCATCACTTTCAAAAAGCTTCAGGCTTGAAAGCATAATGAATCCTGGCCATCCTGCAAGTACTTTGAATTTAATACTAAGATTTTATTCAGTCAATGAAAATAAACATTGTAGCATGTTTTTTGGTGACTTTGCTACTACATTTAAGTCAATTTTTTAAAAATCCTAAAATATCGCCCGGCGTGGTGGCACACACCTTTAATCCTAGCACTTGGGAGGCAGAGGCAGGTGGATCTTTGTGAGTTCAAGGCCAGCCTGGTCTACAGAGTGAGTTCCAGGACAGCTGGGGCTATAAGGAGACCCTGTCTCCAAAAAGCCAAAAAAAAAAAAATCCTAAAATATCAACACATTAATGTCTTGCACAAATCTCTTTGGCTTATTTCAGTTGATTTAGGCCCCTCCCCCAACACATAGCCATGACATAGGCATTTCACAAGAATGTCATTTATAAAATTAAAAGAAAAATGGAATCAAGGCATTGATTGTCCCAAGAAGAGCTGCAAGTTGTTACTTACCATATCTCACAAAAAATAAGTGGATAACTTGTAGGCTGCCTCTGTTGACAATTGTATGAAAGGTAATTAAATAATCAAGGAAACTTGTCTTAAATTTAAACAATGAAAGAATATTTTTTACAGAGCAGATAAGTTTTATGTGACACAGAAATGTCAACCAATTAATCATGGCATATTCAAGTGTCAAGCTGGGTCTGATTTTAAGGTCATGTCTGAGTACATTAAGAATATGTTCCACACGGAGAATATTGAGAAAGACTGAGAAAGAGATGAAAAGCATGTTTGGCAGAATGCATGAGCTCTGGTGGGGTGGGGGGATGGGGGGACACGGGTCTAGATTCGATAATATATATAAATTAATTAATTAAAAAAATAAATAATAAAATGACTATTTAAAAAGACTAGCAAAAAAAAAAAAAGAATGTGTTTTAATAGGCTACCACTATTTGTAATGAAGGTATCACAGTCATATGTCAAGAATTTGTTACCCTGGGATAGGCTCCTGTGAGAGATGACAATGTTTTTGTTAAACAAGTACGGGCACTTTATATGCTAGCTAAGCAAAACCAAGAGAAACACTATTGACAGTTTTCTTAACATCCAGTCATGTGAAGGTTGATTATCAATATCAATATTAACTGTCACACTAGACCTAAATTTACCCTAGAATATGCAAATCTCAAATTTGCTGCTTAAGCAAGTAGTAGAAAAGAATAAATCTCATAGTGTTTATAGTATTTTGTCCTTGGTAGTAATGTGGCATTGCCTTAGTCTGTCAGTTGTATTTGGTTAAAATTTTTAAATAAATCCTGTCTTCAAAACTGTGCTGTATTAGGGTGCTGTATTAGGAACTAGAGAGATGACTCAGCAGTTAAGAGCACGTGCTTTCTTGGTCAATTGTTCCCTTGATCAGAATGACGTGACCTTCTTAAACTCTTCTGACTGATATTACATTGAAATCAGTTTTGTCAGATATTAGAGTCACAACACCTGCTTGTTTATTAGTGGCATTTGCTTGGAATATTTTTTCTGTTCTTTCATGCTAAGATGGTGCTGATGCTTGAAGGTAAGATGAATTTCTTGTGGACAACAAAATGATGGATTTTGTTTCTTAATCCATTCAGCTAGTCTACATCATTTTACTAGGGAATTGAGGCCATTAATATTTAAAGTTATTATTGGAAAATATATACAGGTTACTGCCATTTTATTTTCTGTTTATGTTCTTAGTTTTTTAAAATATTTTGTGCATTTCATATACCACTTCTCAGTTCAATCCATACTCATTTCCCTTTCCATGCCTCCCACCCCTCCCAAGTTAATGCCGTCTGCCATACATGTCCTGTATCCAGTTCTGAGTCTTTTCAGAGTTTTTCAAAACAGAAGATTATTTTGGGGGGGAGGGGAGAACTCTTCTGCTTCAGTTGGTTCCCTGTCCCAGTGCTTTTGTTGTTGTTGTTCCCTCCAATCCATATTATTTCAACATATGCATTTGTGTTGTATGTCACACATATACTAAAACCATGTCGTCTGAAAATAAACTGTATGTTATTTCCAAATCACATTTCAGGATTCACATTTTTCCCTTTTAATTTTATATTACTCTAAAATATGCATACATACCCTCCACCCATATGCCAAAATTATGAAGTCCAAAAATAAGTGGTAGGTTAGTTCTTGAGCCCTTTAAGGGATTTTACATTCTAAGAGTTTTTAGATAAAGACAAATATAACATTAATGTTACTCAGTTTGTATGTACCGTTCTTAGTATTATTTTGTGTTTGTATTCTGTAATTACACCATTGTTTTCTTTCTGTAGCCTTTTGGGTATGATCATTCCTTTCTTCAGCCCTTTGTTTTGTTTTGAGTATTCTCTGTCAGGATGGTTTGGTGGACATGAATTCTTTCAGTCTATTCATGTAGTAGCAGATTTATTCTTTCCCTTTAGACTCTGACAGTTTTGCTGGATCAAGTGTTCTGGGTGGACATCTTTGATCATTTAGGATTTGAAATACGTTGCTCCCGGTTCTTTTGGCTCTTACAGTTTATAATGAAAAGATAGCTGTAATTTTAACGGGTTTTTCTTTGTATATAATTTGTTTTTCTCTTGGAGATTTCAGTGCCCTTTCTTTGTTCTATACATTTAGTATTTTATTAATATGTCATAAGGATTTTCAGTTCTAGTCCTGTTTGTTTGGTGTTCTGTATGCTGCTTGTATCTGTATGGATATGACCTTCTTTAATTTAGGGAAGTTTTCTTCTATAGTCCTGTTGAAGATCTGGCCAAAGCCATTGACCTGATATTCGTATTCCTCTATCCCTATGATGCGTAGATTTGCTCTTTCCATTGCATCATTCATTTCCTGCATATTCCATGCCCGTATTTAATTTTTTCATACTCTTTGCTTCAGCAGTCCAATGTTATCATTCAGTTTTGATATTCTGTTTTCCATTTGACTCATTCTGCTGCTGAGGATTCTTCCTGTCATTTCAAACTGGTCTATTGAGTCTTTCAATTCCATCTTCATTTAGTCAGAGTTCTCTTCAGTACTTCCATCTCTCTCTTGAATTCACTTTTCAAATCCTGAATTGTCTTTATCATTTCATTCAACCCTGTATTTGTATTTTCTTGAACTTCAACCAAGAGTTTATTCCTATCTTCTTTTAGTTCTTTGACTTGTTTATGTGTTCTTTTAAGTTATTAAATTCTTTGATCATGTTTATGATTGTTCTTTTAAATTCTGTGTCTTGGGGTTCCTCTGGATAGTTCTCATTGAAGAACATTTCTATAGGACCAGTACAATTTGGTGAGGATACATCAGGTTTTTTATATATGAGCCTTGGTTTTGCATTGTACTCTGGGCATATAGATTTCTTTTTTAATTTTTTTAGCTTTATTTCTATTTTATGTGTATAAATCTATTTTCCATGTATTGTGTGCATGCAATGCCTGCAGAGGACAAAAGAGGGCATCAGATCCTCTGGAACTGGATTTACAGGCAATTGTTAGCTGCCATGTGGGTGTTGGGATTCCAACCTGGCTCTTCTAAAAGAGCACCCAGTGCTCTTTGCCACTTAGCCATGATGGTTGTGTATCTGATATGAAATTCTAGCCTGTCTTTGTTGAGCTGAAGTTTGATTCTGTTTCTATTGTTAATGTAGGTTGGTTGCATTCTGATCAGGTATGCTTCGGGTTCTTACTTTTGATTTTTTCTTTCTTTAGAGAGACCAGATGATTTCAGGCTGCAGAGTTGGGAGTTCTCCAGCTGGGCGAAGGGACCTAGGCCCAAACCAAGATGTTGGTCATCAAGTAAGCAGGTTCTGACTCGCTAAGCAGGGAATATGTGAGCTCTGGAGCAACATGCGTGGGGCTGGTCTCAAAGCAGGGGAATAGTGACACAGTAGGTGGGGTCCAGGCAACTCCCCCTGCTAATCTGGTGCTCTCCTACAGTGGCAGCTTAAAGGGGCCTAGGCCCAAGGAGGACAGATGGGTATAGGTAATTCAGTTTTTGCAGATTACAAGAAAGTCATTAGTGTTTTATTCCATGAACTTTCTCAAAATTATAATGTGTGTTCAGGGGCTCTTAACTTATTATATTTCAATCCTAATTCTTGTTATTGAGAATCATAATCCAATTCATTATCAATATCATTAAATTCTTAAATATTGTAGTGTATGTCACAAACTGTTACAGAGATAAAGGTGGTTATCTGGTCAGAATTCTCCTAGGTTCCATTTGTCAATAGTTTGGCTAATCAGCATGTTGTTTGCTCAATGAGAATGGATCTATTAACCAACTAGATGGTATGTGGCTGTGTACATGTATGTTTGTCTCTATTTTCACAATTTTTCACTGAATAAGACATAACACATATTATTGGGTCTCTACCTATTACATTTTAACTTCAGATTCTTTATACCTTTGCAGAAGATTTCTCCTTCAGATGACAGATCCTATTTAGTGTGCATGAACATTGCCAGTTTGATTTTCAAACGATATTATATTCCTCACGTCCAGATATCTAAATAGAACCATGTATTTCTTGGATTATCTAGATAAATACTGTTTTACCTTGGCAAACAAGAAGAAAAATGTTCTTCTCTATAGAGACAATATGTTTTATCCTCCCAAAGCTACTCCTAATAATATGAAAATAACCAACAAATGAGAATTTCTTTCAGGCAGCCAAACAGAATCCCAAGGTTCCTATCTTTTCCAGAGACTTTAACCTTGAATTGACTAATCTCAGCTACAGTCAAAAGCATGACTGGCAAATATAATATTCTACAATCAAATGGAAGCTATACTCTGATCTAGCCCCATAGGCCATTTCATTGGGTACAACTGAGAGTACAAGGCCCACTTGCTCAACTGCAAAATTAAATTGAAGTATGGATGGATCATATTACTGTCCTAGGATGCTGAGCCCCAAAGAGTCCTGGAGGCTAGTAGGGAAATGCAGAAGATAGGAAACTTTAATCCACTCTAAGACATGTAATGTATGGTGTGGAGCAGCTATTTCCACCAAATCAAAGCTTTCTCTCCTGGAGGAAGGCTGGATAAAACTCAGGAAGTAAATGAGAATTAAAAGACTCAATAAACTGTATGCAAGCAATGCAAGTAGTCCTGGGGATGCAAGTTGCATGAGTTGTCACCCATTTGATTTGGTGATGGAGCTGCCTAGGAGTTACACATGCTTCTGTGAATAACCCATCAGAATCACTGGTTAAATAAGGTAGACATAGATGGAATTACATGATCCAGTTTTGTGATTTCAGTATCTGTTTGAAAATAAAGCCACCTGAGGCCTTAAGGGGGTATATGCACATTTACCCAAAATGCATTGCTAAAAGTATGGCAGAAGATAAAGAAAAGTAGATGACTTGAACTCTGGTATACGTTTCATGCCCAGAGTCTCTCAAGAGCATGGAAAGTGAGACAACATACCACAGGCTTGCTGTGAGGTAGCTGATGCTCTGTGGTCCCCAGGTGGAAATGGAAAGCTAGATTTTAGGCAAGCAGGGCTAGTTGAATTGCCATGGTCACACATCTAGCAAGTAGCAAAACCAAGATTCAAATTCACAGTTTTCTGATTCCAAATCTTTACTTGTCTATCTTGAATACTGTCTTCCAACTACAGTCTCATGTCGTCCTTATAGCCACTCTGCAGCACAAGAAGTAGAGAATCAATCATCTCCTTAGTATTATGGAGAAATATCTTTCAACTTGATTCTGGTCCAAGTAAATTCAATTTTATTTTATATCCCATTGACATGATATTAATATCTATTCAATGTTTTCGATTGTATGTATGGATTCTTAAATGTGTTTAGCTTGTTCATGTAAAGCACCAAAGCTAAAATGCTTTGTGACTCATATCTACACCCACAAAGGCATCTCTATAGACTTTTCATATCTTGGATTTGAAAGTGGCTGCCTACAATCGTGTGCTTCTAGATTAATTTCTGATAATTTATTAGGATCTGTTTATTGGTACAGTTAAAATAAGGATTCTTACATCTGTTTGTGCTGCTATAACCAAAATACCTGACAGAAAGAACCCAAGGAGAAAGGATTCATGTTGACTTGTGGTTACAGAAGTTTCAGTCCATGGATCTTTGCCCCATGTATGTAGGCAGAATGGCACTCTGCTGGAGTGTTTGATAGAGGCTATTCTTCGCAAACAAGAAATAGAGAAAAGGGCAGTAAACAGGAAGAAACCTGTATAAGATGCAGTCCCAAGGACATCCCCATGACACAGTTCTCCAGGAAGGCTCCACTTCTTACCTTTACCCCCCAATATGCTATAAAATTAGGAATCAATTAAAGGATCGCTTTATTAACTAGGTCAGAGCACTCATGATCTAATTGCCTTTGGAAATTCCATCACAAACATATCCTAATGGGTAATCCACTAATCTCCTAGGTGTTTCTTAATCCTGTCAAGTTAACAACCAAAGTTAATCATCTTACCATGAGAGACATGACAGCCATACAACCACATGTTATCCTGTGTGTTTGTGTGTATGTGTGTGTGTGTGTGTGTGTGTGTGTGTGTACCAAAAGGTTCTCAAATGCATTGGACACAAGTATATGATATAAGGAAGAGTCAGTACAGTATTCTCTTACTTTAGCCAAAATCATTTAACTTTTCTTAGTGTCAGCTACTCTATAATATATTAATGATAGAAAGTGAATATCAATTATGAAAATTCAATGAATAAATTAACATATGTATATCAAAAGATGTCTTATACATAATTGGCATTTACTAATTACTTCTCCATTTTTTCTACAAATACTGAGCAAAGTAGCAGATTCAGGGATATAAAGATAATTGAGAAACACAAATTAATTGGCAGACTGGCCAACAACTTCATGTTGGTTCTTCATTATGAGGAACCCCATCCTAAGGAGGCCTAATTTAAAATTCATCTCCAAAGATACTTCAGCCATTATATTTCTTACTATTCACAACAAACTTCTGAATATTTATATTGTTTTAGAAAATCTTGTTTCTGATTTATTCTGCTTTAATTCCCTTTTCAGCTTCTTACCTTCATTTCAACTTTATCTAAATTTTAGATTATCACTTTAGTGTTTTTATTTCAACTGGTTTTAATTTTTCTCCTTCATACTTTTAAATCTGATTAAAGTTATTCCTTACACATTTTCCTTATTTCTACAGTACTTATTATTTAAATTTTGTTTTTTTGAGCTTCATTTTTAATGTACACATTAATGTCTTTTATATCATATGATTTTTTTCTTTCATTTAAAAATTTCTTTCATTAAAATTCAGTTGACTTGAGTTTCAAGATTTTCCTTCTTAATAACAGGCAGGAATGGTTAACAGTAATAGAGGGAGTTTATTATACTTAGGAGTAGTAAGAGGCCCATTTCTTACCAGTTAAAAAGAAAAAAATAAATCCAAGCTCTCTTTTCAAGTGGAGGGTCTGGGAAGCTGAGACTTTTCCAGGAACATCATTGCCATGGAGAGTTTTCAGTACCTTGGATAGCTAATAATCAGGAAGCTGGACCTTACACAGGTCCTCAGAATCCAGAACTCTACTTACAACTCACCCTACTGCCCTGTCCTCCCCTGTACTGCTCATCTGTGCAGAGACTGCTTCCTTTAATTGACAGGCAAATTCAATAGTAAGTCATTTATTTACTCAGTTTAAAATAGAGAATCTTAGCCATGTGTGGTAGCACACCCCTTTAATTCCAGCACTGGGAAGGCAGAGGTAGTCAGATCTCTGTGAGTTCAAGGCTAACCTGGTCTACATAGTGATTTCTAGGCCATTTGGGGCTACAGGGAAATTCTTTCCCAGAAAGACAAAATAAAATAAAATAAATAATTAAATAGAGATTCTTGGGCCTCATACTAAATTTATAATTTTATACTTTGAAATTGAGACCTTGAACCTGTATTACAAAGCATGTTTGTATTTCTATAAAATGTAATGCTATAAAAATATGGACTTAATAATTGTTGTATTTTCAGCAGAATAATTTTCTTTCTTACAAAATCTTCCCTTGAAGATCTCTTACAAAATCAAATCTTTGAAATAGCACTTAACATCCCTCTGCCTTGTAAGTAATACTCACCCACTCACTCTAGCAAAGCCACAATTTATGCCCAGAGTACAGAAGAAATGGAGGATTTCATTATGTTTACCTTCTTACTTCTTGCCTGAAGACTAGGGAATCTGGTTTGGGGAACATAGTATATTTTACTTTAGTACTTATTTGCACAAGTGGATTATAGTAATGCAATATTTTTGTGGCTATCGCTGCTATAGCTATACACTGGCAACAGACAATCTGTTTTATTAGTATAGTACCAACACTGCTATAAGGATTCCAGGACTGACAAAGCCCTGCTTCTGCTCCTCTCCTGAGGTCCCTCAACCTCCAGCCCACCCAAAGCTACACTCGCTGCAGCAGCCTCAGCAATGCTCTACTCTTCTGCCTAAGGGCTTCCATAGTTTTGCTTCAGGCTTTCTAAAAACAAGATTTGAATGATTTTCCATAGTGAGGCATGGCCCACTTCCTATCCGTCAGGTCCTATCTCTACCCAACCATTCTCCCGTCCTCTTTGCTGTTTCTCAAACATTGAAACAGGCTTCTACTACAAGGACTCTGCCATCTGTTATTTCCCTCTGTGTTCCTATGAAATTCTTCCTCACACCACTCCATTCAGGTTTCTGTTAGAAGGATGCATCAACCAAAGGAATTTCCTGTTTATAATAACACACACGGAGTGCACAGAGCTCAGATTGGGGATTTCCCAGGACCACCTGAAGCACAGGTAGGAGCCAGGTGCTTCAACCAGGCAGATTGTTGGATAATCCTATCTGGCCTGTTGGATAATTCTCTCATTGGTTTGATTAAATCGTTGTCTTGTGTGGTTGTGGGGGTGGAGTCGTCCTGCTAGCTGGTATAAAAGGTGGGCCTGTTGCCACTGTGAGACTTGAGTGCCCAGAGCTTAGATCAGGGATTTCCCAGGACCACCTGAAGTGCAGGGGGCTAAACAGGCAGCAACCCCCCACCCTCAAATCCTCCACCCCCACCCCCACAACTGAAATTTCTGAGGGAGTGTCCAAGTGGATTCTTTAGAGAACCTTCAGAGCAGAAAGGGAAGAGTGAGTTAGACTTCCAATAGAAATCCTAAAACTAAAACTTAGACAAGTCAACACTCCATAGCAAGGAGAAAAACAAATCAAACACACACCTTATACAAATTCCTTTCCTGTTACTGCCCTTCCTGTTGTCGTCTTTCTGGTTGCTACATTATTTTTCTTCATAGTATTTCTCAGTACAGAAACACATGTTATGTGGAAGGAAATCAGTAAATAGTTCTTAAATGAAAGAATAAATAAGTGAATACATCTATTAATAAGGTAATGACCATTTTACTTTTCCTAAAGTACTTACTATGTTCTCTGGAAGGCAAAAGTCTCTTAAATGCAGAGTTCTCTTTCAAGTTCAGCCTTCAGATGTTATTGAAAAGTGTGATTGATGTGGGACTTTGTAGCATTGCTAGAAATCATCACTTTAGTCCTATCTCTACTAAGACTGGTCCTTTGAAACTACTAGAATCACTTTCTCTCTAGAACTGATTATGAGACAACAATGTTCACTTTCAAACCGTAAGATGAAGGTGAATTGTGTAGTGCTGCTCTTTGAAGGAGAGAGTGTCACATGAATTGGAACCCACCCCATCATTCAACCAACATTTGCTGTTCTCCAGTCTCCAGTGTGGCATATGATCTGTAAATAATGCATCTCCCATGGACACTTGTGGTGATTATTGGGGAAGTTTGTAACACCACCAGGAAGGACCTGGTAGTTGTATCTCAGGAGGATATTTCTAACTTAATATCTGGCTAAAAATACTTCCTAGTTTTTTCGAGGCAGAGAATTAATTCACTGTATTATACCCTGGTTCCAAATGAATGACTAAACAGGGTAAAGTCTTGCCATTTGTACACATCGGCTGTTCCCTGGTGTAGTATAAATCTGACTAGGCTACAGAGCTAATGGAAAGAAAGGTGCTGTTAGTGAAGACTTGCATAGCACATTGTGTTCAAGGCTGCCCTGGGTCAAACTATCTTTGCAAACTAATATCACTGCAAAATAGATGCACAGAAGCAACTGAGTCAATTCTGTGTAACTGACTTCTCAAAAGAGACTGTTGACCCTTATTTCAATTGGCTGACCCTAGCAATGTGAAGACCATGCCAGAGGTTCCTAAGCTCAGGTCCAATTACAGTCTGTGCTTAGGCCAGTTGCTTGGTATTGGTGGGCAGATGAGATCGTAGCATATTGTGACTGGTGTTTAATGTCAGAGAGAAATTCAGCATACCAAATCTCGAGTGCGATCTGACAAGCCAATAATAAGGGGGTGTTATGGCTCCAGCATCTGTGCACTGCTTCTTAAACGAGATGTGCTCAGGGGCAGTTTTTACTGAACTGTGGAAGATCAGCAGAATGAGAGTCATCCACAAAACATTTAAAAATACATGCTCTGGGGCTGGAGAGATGGCTCAACAGTTAAGAGCACTGACTGCTCTTGCAGAGGACCCAGGTTCAATTCCCAGCACCCACATGGCAGCTAAGAACCATCTTTAACTCCAGTTCCAGGGAATCCGGTTCCTTCTTCTGACTGACACAGGTGCACCAACCTACATGCAGACAGTACACTCATACACATTTTAAAAAGTACATGCTCTATGGATCCAGCCTAGAGATTGAAATTCAGTAGATCTAAGTTAGAATCTACAAGTGTGTATAGACAGCTTTCTAGGTGTCCACATGTTGTTTGTGTATGTGTTTGTTGGTTGGTTGGTTTGTTGGGGTTGTGGGGATTGTACTGGAGCCCAACACATGCTAACCAGACATTTTACCACTGACCTATATTCCTATATAAGTTTTTTAAAGAAAAAATAAATAAATTATAATTTACTTGTTTTCTGCGACTTGACCATAAACAGAACTTATATAGTTATATTAATTCAGAGACCTAATAGTTAACCACAGTGTATGATTAAATTGAAAGTTGAGGGATGTGGAGTTAAAGGACAGAGACTAGGAGGACAGTGCCTAAAAGGAAAATGAAAAAAGAAAGAAAATGCAAAACCAAGACACATGTGAGTAAAAGTGTGGACTTAAGTTCTAAGAATAACAACTCAAGAAGTTTAGAATGATTGATTTTAGGGACACATTATGGAAGATTGGTAACTGACTTTTTACTTTAAACATTGTGCCTCCATCTTACGAATCAAGGTGCATGTAACTACTTCAGAATTGGTTGGATAGTTAGGATTTAGACAATCTATTGACAACTTAGCTGCTAGGAGAGGGAGACCCTATTTTCTTTAGGTGTTTGACCCTTGATAAATTGACCATGTCCAGAGGATGGCCCCACACCCAAGTGTATTTGGGCAACACGAATTGGACTCGATGGGCTCTAAAGGAGAAGAATAAGGATGAGGAGGAGGAGGAGGAGGAGGAAGAGGAAGAGGAGGAAGAAGAAGAAGAGAAAGAAGAGGAAGAGGAAGAACAGAACCAGGAGGAGGAGGAAGAGGAGGAGGAAGAAGAGGAGGAGGAAGAGAAGGAGGAAGAAGAGGAGGAATAAGAGGAAGAACAGAAAGAGGAGGAGGAGGAAGAGAAGGAGGAGGAGGAGGAGGAGGAGGAGGAGGAGCAAAGTTGGTGGGTAGAGAAGTGGGGGTGTACCTGGGAATAGAAGAGAAAGATGGTGATCCATTTGAATATAATCAAAATGCACTGTATGAAATGCTCAAAGAGTTAATAAAAATATTATTCTTAAAAAGAATACACAGGGACCAAATTTCTTCCATTTACTTAAAAATGAGACAAAATATGCAGAATCTGAGGCAAGACTCTATATATAGGATATATAGAGCAGTGAAGGACAGTTACTCTTGCAAGACTAAAAGCAGATGAAGTGGATCACAGCATACTGCCTTATGACAGTTTAAAGACAGCAGTAGAGGAAGAGGTATCCAGAGGAATCTAACAGAATCCTTGAGTCTAGCACAGAGCCTGGGAATATCAAAACTGAACTCCTTAAACAAAGATGGGCCTAAACAGAGAACAAGTGAGTGTCTAGCAACAGGCCTATTATGACAGCCCTACGAAGGAACTATCCTAGCCTTGGGGAACAGCCACTAGGGAAGCAGAGGAGCGCACTTTCCCCATTTCTGCCCACCAGTATATTGGAAGTTGTAGCTAATACAATAAGCTGAAAGCTAAATTGTAGGTAAAATGAAGCCACTTGTGGCTACATTGTGCTAAATTACCTACCTGTCTTTTTATACCTAAACGTGGCCTTAGGCAGGATTTGCCTGCATTAGCAAATCTGATTTGGGATTAAAGATTCTAACAAGTACTCATGATATTTACAGAACATGAGGCAGGGGGTCTGAAAGCAGGCCCTGAGATATGATGTCACTCTGGGTATAAAAACAGAATGCTGTGAACAAATAAATGGGTTCCTTTTTATCACTAGACAGGAACCTCCGGCCATTATTACCATTATTATCGTGCATGTATTTAGCCCATCAGGCTTAAGTGGTCTTTGCTAGAGGAATTTGGCGGGGGAAACTCAAGCAGATGCCAGCCTGAGAAATCCAGTGTGTGCCATCAGCATCATCACTGGTGTGTGGTGAGTGTGTGCTGGCGGGATTTAGGCTGCAGAGCGCTAAGCAAGTGGCAGCCTAGAGGATCCAGGAGTGCGATAGAGCACTGCCTGGTGTAGATGTTAGATGAGACAGGTGGGCTTGAGAAAGGTCATTAGCTTGGCCCTAGGGTTTAAGGACAGCCGCTGGCTGCTGCCTCATTCCTTTTTTTCCTTTTCCCTGTAATCCAGTGGAGAGGTTTGTGCATCAAGCTCCAAGTGTGGCAGAGTGAGAATCTTCACTAAATCAAGAAAAAAGCCAGGTGTGGTGGTACATGCCTATAATCCTGGCACTTTGAGTAAAGTCAGTGGTGTTACCACAAGTTATTTATGTTTTTTTTACATATGTAAGAGTAAAACATAAACAAAAACAAAAATGAGAAGAAGAGAAAGTGAGGGAGACAGTGAGTGACTAAAAAAAAATGTAGGAGGAAACAAAAGAGAAGAATAGAGAGCCAGGGCCGTGGAGGAGGGAGGAACAGAGGCAGTGAAGCAAGGGAGAGAAGATTTAAAAGGGTTCCAAAATTGAAATAAAGAAGTAACACTGTCTTTATTCATATCAAATAACTAAAAAAGGTAAAGTAGGTCTCAAAGAAAGTAAATGAATTCTAAATAACTGAAGAGATATATTGATTTCATAGACTGGAGAGCACAATTATTAAATGTGAATTCTTCTACAATCTATACCTCAGTGCAATCCTGATAAAAATTGAAGCAGACTTTTTACATTGGACTGGAAACAAGGTACAGCAGATAAGAGCTTTTGATGTTCTATCCTGAGTACCATTATCAGATATGAGCACTTACATTGGGTGATTCACAAATCACTCTAACTTCATCCCCAAGGGATCTTCTGCCCTCAGGAGGTACACACACACACGCACACACACACACACACACACACACACACACACACACACTCACATACCACTCTTCTTTTGAATCCTTTGGCCCATGTGTAGAAGTGAGAAGACAACTTATGGGAGTCTGCTCTCTCCTTCCACCACATGGGTCCTAGAAATTCAACTCAGACCCTCAGGCTTAACGAGGAGACCCTTTACCTACTGAGATTATCTCTATCTGAACTATGGGTACTTACAACAACACAGGCAAGTCTCAAGATAATTGTGGTGAATGAAGGAGTACAGTATGTACTGTGTGATTTTATTTATGCACTATTAAAAGAAAGGTGAGCATGCGTGGTGAAAAAAAGCAGATAAGTGGCTGCCTCCTGTCTCTGCCTGGATTTCTATCCTTAAATGCAATGGTCTCAAGTTTTGGCTCTAAAGTCATGTAGCAAATGCTCGCCATCCTGTGGCTCAAGTGACCTGCCCACTACAGCTCTGTGAACAGTAATGTTACTTGACTCCTCTCAACGAGAATTTATTTGCATAGCAGGATTATGGAGGAGGCTGTTTCCTAGGGCATCCTTAATGATTCTACAAGATCTTGCATGTAAAGGGCTTAGCACAGTGCTCTGAATTTGCACTAAGTCTGTTAGTTTAACATTAACTTAAGTTTAATGTTAAACTTAAGTTTAAGCCATTAACCTTGAATGGCTACCATTCTCTTCCTTCCAAACATCATGCAAATCCACTTTTCATTGAATTTGGGATCACCAATTCTAAATTAACATTTGCTCACTTTTTAACCACTGAAAATCATGTATTATGTCTCACTCTTTTTTTTTTTTTTCCTTGCTGGAATGTAGACTCTCTTCTTCTCTTGAAGTGTTCTGACTACTCACTCTCAGCATCTGTGTAGGAATAAAACTTTGCCTGTCTTGAGGCAAGGGCCTGTAAGACTTGTCCCATAAAACCTATGAGAGTTATCTGATATCTCTGTGAGTTATCTGTAGCTCCGGAAGGTCTGGGATATTATGGTGTTTTCTTGTCTCGCTTATCTCTGTAAAGTTCTAGAACCAGATGGCCTTTTCCCTTGAGGTATTGAGCAAAATGTCGCACCTCTAGTTTACCAGTTGCACAAACAGGAGCTCTGCAGCTCCCCCTGCCCCCAGAAGCCAAGGTGACTCAGTCTTCCCTTCTGCCTGCCCCCCCACTTCCTTGCCCAGAGCACAGTAACCTTTGGTATATAAGCACACTGCTGGCATGAATAAAGGGAGAGAGTTTTATCTCCCGGGCTTTCTCTTAGTCCGTGTCTGTCTTTCTTTGGCTTTCCATTCCGTAGGGTAAATCCTTCGTGGTCCCCTCCCCCCCTCCTTGCTAGAACTAAGCCTAGAGACTGTCGGCCTGCAGGCAGGAGACAGCCTTGAAGCTTGCAGTCCTGAGGGATTGCCAGGCCCTGCTCAAGAGAGGGAAGAAGATCCTTTAGTCACACACGTGGATTGCAGCCATGTGCGTGACTAAAGGACTATCAAATGATTAGTAAACTCTGACACATCTGTAGTGAGAACTGGCTTGAATCACCTGAATTATTTACTATTTGACAAACATATACTATTGGAATCCTAATCTGTCTTTCAGATCAAATTTTCCCAGGAGTAATTTAATGCTAAACACAACCCTGGCCAGAGCTAGAATAGATAAATGTAAAATTACCCTTGCTGATTCTTATGAAGACATATGTAAATACACAGTTGGGAACAGCACAGAGATTGAATACTTAAAATCATTTTGCCTGTTGTTAATGAATGACAGGCCAGAATGTATTGCATACTGGAAATTAAGAGACAGAATTATTTCACTCTGAATTTATAAATAGAAAAAAGATTTATTTCTTTGCATCTTATGCTATGCCAGGAAATTGTTAGAGGATTCATCAATACCATATCTGGAAAGTAACTGTTAAGGACAGGAGCAGAACAACCTGTCCTCCCAGGCTTTGCCTGGAGCCTCCAGGTCAGGCGATCAACCACCTAAAGAAACTGTGAAATTGGGGAAGTTAGAGACCCAGCCTCTCTCTTAATACATTCTGCTTTGCTCTGTAGTTCACCCTTATTCCCCTCCTTCACCTTCCAGAGCTCAGATGTTTATAAGCTATTCATTTGGTGGGGAATAATTGAATATTAGCCACTTAAATATCAGTATGAACAAGGCTTACTATCTAATTCATCCTAAGGAGGAATTTGCATTTTATTAAGAAAAAAAAAAACATATGTAAAATTTTATTTAAGAGACTCCTTAGAGCTGGGCTTGGTGGCACATGCCTTTAATCCCAGAATTTGAGAGGCAGAGGCAGGTAGATTTCTGTGAAATCAAGGCCACCTTGGTCCATATAGAAAGTTCCAGGCCAGCTGGGGCTACAGGAACACAGTGTCTTAAAAACAAAAAGATTCCTCCTTGGTTAGACAATTGTTTGGGACAAAGTGTGGGGATCTTTTTTCCTTGCCCAAATCTCGTAGTTAATATGAGTATTGCTATTTCTGAGCTTTAAGCTAAGCTTAAAATTCCCTTTCTTTCTGGTTTATTTTTCCAGAAAATAATGGAGAATGATTTTAAAAGTCCCATGTGGCTCCTCAAAGAACAAATGTACTAAATGATATATAAAATAAAATATAAATGTTATATATATATATATATATAGATTATTTTTTAAGGTGAATATTTAATCTTCATTGGCAAGTGTTATTGAAAAGAGAACAAAATGCCCACCGGGAATGAATAGGAATTGAATAAGTCCTGTGTTACAAAAACCCCTGAATTTTGTATTGTCCATAACAGTAGTTGCTCAAAGCCATTTTAAATTGAATTGAATTACATTTAAATTGCAAAAACATACCATGACTTCTAATATAGTGAATATATATATATGCATGTGTATATATGTATATGTATGTATATATATTCACATGAAATAATTCTTTGTAGTTACTGACATCAGGAAAAGTGCATTAAAATATATCTCCCAGTATGGATTTAACTAAATGAAGAAAAGTTAAACATCATTGAGAAACAGCTTAGAAACATCTTACAGTTCATTATAAGTGTCTAGTATGTGCCAGATCAGATTCACAAAGGATGCTCAGATTGTCTGCTGAAGACTGATTCCTGCCTTCAGAGAGCTACCTATCAGGAGGGGTAACAATCAGGAAATGCCTAACTAGTGCCCTGAGAAATGAGGAAGCACGAGGCGTTCAGAACTCAAATAAAAGTTTCTATAGGGAGACCCTGTCTCGAAAAGACAAAAAAAAGTTTCTGGGCTCCAGTCAGAGGATCAAGTGCTTCTCTTTTTAATGTTTTAGTTATTATTTTAATTTTACCTGTATGAGTGTACTGCCTGCATGTTTGTAAGTGTCTCCGTGCCCTGCAATGCCCATGGAGGGGGCATCAGATCCCCTGGAACTAGAGTTACAAATGGTTGTTAGCCACCAAGTGAGTGCTGGGAATTGAATCCCAGTCCTCTGCAAAAGCAACCAGTTCATCTAACCTCTGAGCGAACTCTCCAGCCCCTCATGTACACTTCTCTGAATGGAGAAGGAGTTTTTGTTTGTGTTTGTGGGAGCAGGTGACCATGTGCATGTGTGAAAAGACCAAAGAAAACATTGTGTGTCTTCCTCTGTCACACTGTACATTATTTTTTGAAACAGGGTCTCTCGTGGAATCTGAAGCTCACTATTTCTGCTAGGCCAGCTGGTTGGAGCTCACTACTTTGGCTAGGCCAGCTACCTATCTCTGCTCTGCTAATGCTGGGGTTACAGTCCTCTGTAGATGTGCTTGTTTTGTTTTGTTTTTATATTTGTGCTGGGAACAAGTCCTCTTGCACAGCAAGCACCGTCACTCACGGAGCCATCTTCCCAACTGGATGAGTTTTGAAAGAGACTTTTTTTTTAATTTTTTTTAATTTAATTTTATTTATTTCCATATGTGTATGAATGTACTGTCTGCATGAAGGTCTGTGCACCCGTGTCGTGCAATGCTGCGGAGGTCAGAAGAGGGTGTCGGATTTCCCTGGAACTGAAGTTCTCCTGGAATTGGAGTTTCAGATGGTTTTCGGCCGCCATGTGGGTGCTGGGGATCAAACCCGAGTCCTCTGCAAGAGCGGTCGGCGCTCTTAACTGCTAGGCCATCTCTCCAGCCCTTAAAAGAGACTTTAAGCCAGGAATTCATCCCAGGGGGCCTGAGAAAGGGAATTCACAAATGTTAATAAACTGCCCAAAGCAAATGTAAGGTTTTCATTGATAATGAGGGAGGACAGACCGCAGCCTGAGAGGAGGCAACGGAGGAAAGAAAATCAGTCTCAAGAACACTTCAACATGAGAACTTAAACGGATCAGTGGTTAAGAGGGCCTGAAGCTTTTCCAGAGAACCTGGGTGTGCTGCCAAGCCCCCAGGTCAGGAGGCTCCAACCACCTGTAATGGCATCTGTACAGGGCCTGACGCACTCTTCCTGCCCTGTAGGTATCCACATGCATGTGACATGTGTGTGTGGCATACACACAAGTAATGTTTAGATATAAGAAAAGTCTCCCTTTCCTTTGCCAGGTAGATTCTTCCCTCAAAATTGAAGTAATACCCCCTGTTTCAGTCCAGCGTGAAGGAGTGTGCTCTCACCTCCCACATATGTTCACATTTTTTGTTAATTTTTTAATGTTTATTTTGTTTTCTTTTTACATTTTTTTTAATTCTACAAAATTAAATATGAAGGGTTGGAGAGATGGCTCAGTGGTTAAGAGCACTGGTGCTTTTACAGAGGGTTCTATTGCCAGCAACCACATGGCAGCTAACAACCAGCTATAACTCCTCTTCCAAGGAATCCAATGCCCTCTTCTGACCTCCACAGGTATTGCACAAAAGAGGCGGACTTACATACATGCAGGCAATACAATCATACACGTAAAAAATAATAATAAATAAAATAATTTTAATCTAAAAAATAAAATAAGAGGTAGCATTATGACATTTGCATAAAACATATGTCCTTTATCATACTGATCCCGTCTATAAACATTTACCTGTGTTTCCTTCTCCTTTTCCTTTTCCCTGCCCCCCCTAAAACTCTCCCCCTTAGTTTCACATCTTTCTTCCTTTAGATATTCACATATAAGTAAAAAACAGTGAAACTTTGTTGTCTGAGACCTTTCCTGGTCTCACACTAACATCTGCTCACCCAAGATAAAGAACCAACAACGACCCAAGTAATGGTGATTACACCAGAATCCAGCTTGGTGAACCAAGGGGTGATAAGGATTACTAAGAGATGTATGGGTGAGGTGAGGAGTTCCAGGAGCAGGGACAATTCAATAGCAGCTACATCACTGAAAAGCCCACTCAAACATGAGTGACAAGTCATGAAATTGCAGCCCTAGAATTCTCCACATGACTTGCTAGCAGTAGACAGATTGCAGGTTCTCCCTCCTGCAGCAGTCTTTCACATTTCATTTTTTTGTAGCATTTATCAGTACCTAAAATTACCGTATTTACTTACATAGTTCTTTATTTTGTTTCTCCATGCTAGGATGCAAGGCTCTTTTAAGCCTGCTTCCTAAAAGGCATCAAATAAATATCTGTTGAATGCTGTTTGCATAGAATGGCAGGGCTCAAAGATGAGGAACGACAATGCCAGTGAATTAGGAAATGTGGTGAGTTAACAGAAGGGCCTGTGGGGCAAAGCAGATTCCAAGGTCATTGAAAATTTAATGAGTTCAAGTACGTAGTTTTAAAAATAGATCCAAGGGGCTGGAGAGATGGCCTAGTGGTTAAGAGCGCCAACCGCTCTTGCAGAGGACCTGGGTTCAATCCCCAGCACCCATGTGGCGGCCAAGAACTGTCTGAAACTCCAATTACAGGAGAACTCCAGTTCCAGGGTAGTCCGAGACCCTCTTCTGACCTCTGCGGCATTGCACGACACGGGTGCACAGACTTGCATGCAGACAGTACATTCATACACACACAGAAATAAATTTAAAATATAAATAAAATAAAATAGATCCTATTTTTAGATGTTTTAGTCATATATTCCTTATACAGAATTTTCTAAAATGTTCGTTTATATTTGCTTTACCTCTTGAACTTGACTTATGTAAATTGGTGTTGGATCAGTTCTAAAGTATCAACCCATTCATATGAAATTGGTAAGAAATCAATCTTTCTTAATATTGTGTGTTTCTTCTGTCTAAGATATTGCTGTCTGCATTGTATCTGACTAGTTTGTTTTATCTCCCTCCACAGTATACACTTTAGGAGTTCACATTTGCTCTGATTCAACAAACTCCTCAGGACAGAGTAAAACTCCAGTGGCGTTGGCTGTTCCTTTCTGATAATACAAAGGGAAAGCTCATGTTCTCACAGTGTCTGGGGTAATTCCTCAGTCTAGAGAGTAATGGACCAGATTGAATTAGTTTTTGGTTCTTTCATTGCTAATTAGATGGCAGAGCAGACTGGCCTCGGGCTCACAGGGATGGACTCTGTGTTCCCCTAATTAGTCTAAAGAAGGGAGTATTCCCTGGCAAGAGATGCCCCTGCATGATCTTGAGATCCAGAATATCATTAGACATGGGCATCACCAAGAGGAGCAAGGTGGGCTGGGAGCATGGCTTGTTGGTAGAGTTCTTGAAGGATGAGCTCCGGGTCCAGTCTCTAGCATAACAGGGTTGGTAGCACATGCCTGTAATCCCAGAACTCAGAGACGAAGGCAGGAGTGGGAGAAACAGAGGCCATCCTCTGTTACGTTGAAGACCTGGCTAAGCTACATGAGACACTGCCTCTAAAAAGAAAATAAAGAGGCATTTAGGGAAACAAAAAAGGTAAGTCTGGCTGGAAAGAAGGCTTAGTTTATGGAGTCAAGGCTCAGTATTACAAAGCTCTGAGCCTGATCCCTAGCAGCTTATATTAAAAACTGGGCTTGGTAAGGTCACCTCGCTGTTCTGTGTTCCCAGTGTATAACACAAAATGGTTTCTAACCATTTTGTTGGTTATCCTGAAACTATGTTGGTATCCTGAAAATACTTTCAAAATCTAATGTTCTCTTACAAAGGAAGATTCTAAAAGTATATTATTAGATAATGCCCTGAACCCCATTCTCTTAGTTTAAGACACTTGTACCAGTTTCTTAAATAGAGACATAATTACCTTTTCTTTTCTTTTTTTTTTTTTTTTGAGACAGGATCTCCCTTTAGTCCCAGCTGACCTGGAACTCACTCAGTAGACCAGGCTGGCATTGAACTCACAGAGAGACAGAGATCTTCCTGCCTCTGCCTCCCAAGTGCTGGGATTAAAGGCATGAGCCACCACCACACCCAGCTTGATTACCCGTTTTTTAAAAAGGATGTCAGCTGAGAGAGATAACCAATGCTAGAAGCAGAAATACAGCTTAAAGATTATCCCAGCAAGGTAAAAAGATTGACTCCCCCCTGGCAGGCTCACATTCAATAATTCTCATGAATAGCATACATATTCTCATATACAGATGTGGGATATTAAGTAATTGAGTGAGAGGCAGCAAAGCTATGTAGTAATAGATCATGTGAAAACATCTAGATCTTATCCTTGTCTATCAACAGCTTAAGTACAAGTGAATAAAAATGAGTAATGATGGGAGGTTAAAACACAAATAGACAGCATAAAATTTACAGAGCAAAGTGAATAATTTCATTATCTTTTATGGTTCTCAGGACTGCACTGGCAAGACTTTTTTAGTTCTAGCTGCTGAACTTTAAGACATCACTCAACAAAGTAAAACAGAGCGTCTCACACCTTATTGTTCGTACACACCCAAAGCCTCACAGTCAGCATTTATAGCAAGCTCCCAGGTTATGCAGATACTAGGAACATGAAGAGCACTTTTGAAATAGCAGGAAGACTAGTGTCCACTCCAGGGGACAGGCTCATACCAGCAGGACTCAGGGCCTGAGAATACAGCATGATCACTGCTGAGAGAACTGGACTGCACAGCATGGGAGGAAGGATTTGCATGGTGGAGCCACATTTCCTGTCTTTAAACCCTGAATAACTGTCCTACAAATCAAGAACACTTGTATTCTTGTCACAAAACACAAATGCAGAAGTGGAAGGAGTTACAAGAGGATTTGAGCTAAATATAACAAAGTACATCCTAGCAGATGGAGCCATTTAGTCAAGGATAGTGCTGCCTCATAGCTACAGACATGCCCCTGCATCAGACCCATTTAAGCAGGAGCTGGTAGATGACAAGTTAGGCATGCAAAAAGTTTCCTAAGACAGAGAGATGATAGACTTGATAAAATTTAGATTCCTGTCAATTCCGAAATGCTGTGAATCTGCACCCCATCTTTCCCTAATGGTTTTCCTTTGGCCTATTATTCCGAGTCCCTGAACTTCACTGCAAATTCTCTCTTATGAGAGGTATGAAAATGCCCTGCAAAATATATAGCACCAGATAAAATACAAGTTTATGTGGAGAATTTTTATAGCACTCCATTAATTTTATCTCATTTCTCTATATCTGGTTGTCAACGTACCATAGAAGTTTCTTGCATAGAGACAATATTCAGCAAAGGAGTGATATTCAATTATGAATAAAAGTCGTATTTCATAGTAATGAGGACAATGAAATTTGTTAGGTAGCTGGATGTGCTAGAAAACACCACATTTGTGGTGCTCCCAGGATTTAGAAATGTAGAATCGATTCTGACTCCTAGGACAGTTCCATTACAGTCTACTGTGGAATCTGAAGGATAATCATAGGATATGTCAAGGTCACCTCCAAACCTAGACTTGGAGAAAATATAAGCATATCCTTTAAAATACCAATTTAACTTTCTTCTTGTTTTTTGTCTGTAAATTGACTGCCTCGTTTCAGTATTTCTCAAGCTTTGCATTTCAGGGTCATTTTGAGAGAGTTGGCATCCTGAAACATGCGAAAAGCACTTCATTAGCCTTACTACAGAAACAGAATTGATGCCTTTATGCCCCAAGGCAGGCCTGCCGCACCATCTAATTAGTGATAGAGGAACCAAAGCTAATTCAATCTAGACTGTCACTCCTGGGACTGAAAGATTGCCCTGGACCCTCTGAGTATTGTAGTGTCAGAACCAGTCAAAGAAGGCCTAAACCAGAGGAGCCGGTTTAGTCCTCCCCCAACAGCACTGTTAAATGCAGCAGGTTCCACAGGAATGATTGTCACAGCAGGAGATTGCAGTAGCTGGAAACTGTGGGTTCAAAACAACCTTCCATGTTTATCACCACAGGAGACGTCCTTCTCCTGGAGTTGATATTCCATCATTTCACCCTGGATCCCAGAAAGCAATGTTGCATATGGGTAGATCCATATAGAAATGAAAAGAAATTCCTTTCACATTTATACACTAGTTTGCTTTTGTGATCATATGAAAAGGAGATATCAAGAGACACTGCTCTTCCCACCCCCACACCTTGTCCCGCTTTAGGCCACACTCCTGCTCTTCTGCCTCTGATCTCTGCATTAGCTTCCTACCTACACTAGCCTAATCCTCTAGTGTGGTTTGTTAGTCCCTCCACAGGCTGTCTCCCCCTTCACCTTCCCCTGACCTCCTGATCTGCCTGATACAGACTGGCCAGCCTACCAGTTGATAGCTCAGTCCCACCCACTGTATCTTGAGTTCCCTGCACCCTGAGCACCTCCAGTCCCCCACCTCACCCCATTCTTACTTTAGGCCCAGGTATACTCCTGTTCCTGCACCTCAGATCTCTGGTCTACCCTCTTAATCCAGACATGCCCACTGTGCCCTGATCCCATGTACCCAAACTAGGCCAATTCTTCAACTTCCTCTATTAGAACCTCTGCAGGTGGTCACTCCCCCATCTTGCCCTCAGCCTTCCTCCTGATTTGCCACCACAGACCCACCTACTACCCAAACCAAACTACTACCCTTGGAGAAACGGAAGCGCACACCAACTAACTTTTCATCAACCAACAAATGAACAAATATACTAAAATGGCAATGCAAAAACAGAAATAATATGAAAGTAGGTCCCCAACCAACCTCCACAGCCCTACAGAAGTGTAGTGCAGTGAGAATCACCATGAGGAATCCGATGATGCAGATTTTAAAAAGAACATCATAAACCTGATCAAAGAACTTAAAAAACACACAAACAACTCCAACAACTCAAAGAGGATAGGCATAAAATCATAATAGAAGCTCAAGATAATACAAATGTGTGGCTAAATAAAATAACAAAAATAATTCAGGACTTGAAAAGTGAATTCACAATCTGAGATCTCCTGAGGCCAGCGGAAGGAAGAGCAGGAGACATCTGAACTGAACGATATAATCCTTAAAGTGACAAGAGAAAAACAACAAGTGACCTATAAGGGGAAACCTATCAGAATTACAACTGACTTCTCAACACAAACTATGAAAGCAAGAAGAACCTGGAGCAAAGCATTCCCAGTGTTAAGGGACAATAGATGCCAACCCAGGTTACTATACCCAGCAAAAATGTCAATTATAGTTGAAGGAGAGAGAAAAACCTTCCATGACATAAACAACTTGAAAGAATTACATGACCGGAAAACCAAACCTTCAGAAAAATACAAATTGAAGCAATTCAATGGAGAGAAGAAAGGATCAACCAACCCCAGCAACTAGAAAAGAGAAATCAATAAAGCATAACACAGAAGTAGAAATAGAAACCCAAACTGCAAATGGTAATAAGGCAAAAGGAGCACACACAAACCTATTCAGTCAT
This sequence comes from Rhizomys pruinosus, assembly GCA_009823505.1. Classification (NCBI taxonomy): domain Eukaryota; kingdom Metazoa; phylum Chordata; class Mammalia; order Rodentia; family Spalacidae; genus Rhizomys; species Rhizomys pruinosus. The sequence continues at coordinate 1,003,548 of VZQC01005468.1, read as the reverse complement.
AACCTTAATATATGACTAAATTTCCCCATCAAAAGACATAGGACGGGTAGATTGGATGTAGTGAAACAGGAATCCATCCCTATCTGTCTGTAAGAAACACATCTCTACCCCTTCAAGGTAACAGGCACCACCTTAAAGTGAAGGGGTATGTGACAAAAATTGTATTCCAAGCAACATGCTCTACAAAAAAAGAAAAGCAGGTGTCCTTGCTTTTAACTATCAGACAACAATAGGAGACTCAAAGTATCAAAGTAATCAGAGAAGAGCAAGACAGAGGCCATTACTTGTTTATAAGTACGACAGAACAATTCTACCTAAGAAGATTTCACAATTATAATATATATGCAACCAAATTCTGCGTGCACCAACTTTAAATTAAAGAAAATTCTCCAGGAGCCAACAAGTCACAGACTAACCCCAGTACACTAATAGTGGAGATTTCAATACCCCACTGAGTCCTTTGGATAGGTCAACAGGACAAAGAATAAACAAGAGACATCTCGAACTACGAACGATAGTAATACACACTAACGGACCTCATAGACTCTACCGAATATTCCATCCTAATACCAGAGAATACACTTTCTACTCAGCACCCACACGGAACATTCTCAAAACAGACCACATACTTGGAACACAGAAGAAACCTCCACAAATACAAAAAAAAGATTTTGAAAATAATTTCATGCATTCTATCCAGACCACAGTGCAAAAAGCTCCAACAATCCACACATAGGACAAGCCCTCCTGCCTAAAAGAGCACATAGAGACTAAACAACACACTCATTGAATAATGAATGCGTCAAGGAAGGAGATAAACAAAAGAAATAAAACATTCCTGGAACTGATATGACAATGGCAATACAACACAACAAAACCTATGGGATACCTTAAAAGCAGTCCTAAGAGGGAAGTTTTTAGCCATGGGTGCCTACATTGAAAAACAGAAAGAGCACAGTAATTAGATTCTAAACACTACAGCTATAAGCACTTGAAAGGCAACAAGAGGTGAATCCTAAATGCAACATACAAGAAGAAATAACAAAAAATCAGAGCCAAAATCAACAAAATAGAAACAAAGAAAACCATACTAAAAAAATCAATGAATCCAACAAGCTGGTTCTTTTGAACTGAATAAACAAGATAGACAGACCTCCTAGCCCAGTTAAACATAAGCAAGAAGGAATAACTCCAAATCCAATACAATCCGTGTTGAAAAAGGAAATATCACAACCGACAAGGAAAAAGATCCAGAAAATCATAGGGAATATTATCACGAACCTAATCTACCAATGTTTGAAAACCTAGAAGAAATGGACATTGATATCTGAAATCTTGGGAGTCACCAAAGCTCAACCAAGAAGAGACTGCACTTAAACAGACCCATGAGACAAAAAAAAAAAAATGAAAAAAAAGCAAAAACGAAAAAAAAAAACTAAAAAAAGCCCAGCCCAGATGGTTTCACGGCAGAAATCATCTATTAAAATATTTCCAAAAAAGACCTACAACCATTATTACCTGAAAAACTGTTAGAAGGATACAATCAGAGGGAATTCTCCCAAATTCCTTCTATGAAGCCAACATCAATCTAATACCAAAACAGGATAAAGATACAACAAAAAGGAGAATTATAGACCCATCTCCCTAATGAACACAGATGCCAAAATTCTAAACAGGATACTGGCAAATCACATACAGACCCACATCAAGAAGATCATCCATCATGACCAAGTTGGATTCATACCAGAGATGCAGGGATGGTCACATATATGACAAACTCAATATAAACATCATCAAAGCTATTTTAATAAAAAAAAAAAAAAAAAAAAAACACACCATAATCTCAATTGAACAGAAGAAGCCTTGACAAAATCCAGCACCCTTCCATGTTAAAGTCCTAAAGAATTGGATATGGAGGGATTCCTCAATGTATAAAAAGCCATATTACAGGAAAACCCACAGCCAAATCATCCTAAGTGGGGAAATGAGAGAAAATATTGCCTTTAAAGGTAGGAACTCGCGCAAGGCTGCCACCTGTCACCACTACCTTCGTTCAAGTATAGTGCAGTTTGAACACTTGCTAGAGCAAAAGGCAAGGAAAAGAAATTAAAGGAGTACATAATTGAAAAGAGAAGTCAAGCATCCCTATTTGCTGATGATATGATTGTTTACTTAAGGGATGTCTAAAAACTCCACCAGAAAACTCCTAGAAACAATTAACAGCTTTAGGAAAGTGCAGGAACAAAATTAACCTTAAAAAATCAATAGGCTTTCTTTACACCAAGAACAAGCAAACTGGAGAAAGAATCAAAGAGACCTTTCCACTCACATAGCCTCAAAACACAATAAAATACCTAGGAACAAACTTAGGCCAAAGACCACAAGATTTCTCACAACAAAATTTTAAACCTTTAAAGAAAGAAATTGAAAAAGACATCAGAAGATGGAAAAACCTCCCATGCTCATGCATTGGGAAAAAATAAAAAATTGTAAAAATGTCCATTTTACAAAACTCTTGTATAGATTTTAAGCAATTCCAATCCAAATCCCCAAAGTTTCTTCACCAGGCTTGGAAACAAAGTCCTTAAATTCATTTGAAAAAACAAAAGACCCCGAATAGCCAAAAAAACCTGAGCAAAAAGAGCTAACACAGGGGGGAATTCTCTATACCAGACTTCAAAAACTATACTAAGGGCCATAGCAAAAAAACAGCCTGGTACTGGCACAAAAAACAGACCTGTTGACCAATGGAACAAAACCGAAGATCCAAATCTGAGCACAATTACTAATTTCAACCATCTTATATTTGACAAGGGGCCAAGAAGCCAACAATGGGAGAAAAGACAGCATCTTCAGCAAGTGGTGTTGACAAAACTGGATCACCACCTGCAAAAGAATTAAAATTAAAAACCCCTTACCTCTCCCCTTGTTATAAAAGTCAATCCAGATGGATCAAAGACCTCAAGTGTCAACCCCAAAACCCTGAAGGTGATTGATAGGAAAAAGTTGCAGCAGACTACAAGACATAGGGGTAGGAAAAGACTTTCCTAAATCAGACAGCAGCTGCCGCAAGTATTAAGGTGAACAATGCTTGACGCCCATAAGTGTACAGCCAATGGATCCACTCATTAAAGCTACAAAAGCTTCTGATCACATCAAAAAAGAAACACAATCAAGGAGAGTGTGAAGAGAAACCCACAAGTAGGTGAGGACACCTTCACCACAGATACATCTGACAAAGCATTTAGGATTTCCAGAATATAGAAACTACTCCAAAAAACAAGAAAAAAGAAAACAAATGACCCACCCAATAGATGGAGCAAAGAATGATAACAGAGACTTCACAAGTGAGGGGAATTAGAGATTGTCTGAGAAACACCTTAAGAAGTGTCAACATCATTAATCATTAAGAAATGCAAATCAAAACCACCTTAATATATCTCTTACTCCAATGAACACTGGACTAGGATCAAGAAAACAAATTATACCAAGTGCTGGAGAGGTTGTGGGGAAAGGGGAACACTCATCCACTGCTTGGTGGGCAATGTTAAACTCGCACAGCCACTATGGAAAGCAGTGTGGAGAACCCTTTGGAACTTGGAATAAACTTGCCACCCGACCCAGCCATACCACTCCTGGGCATGTTACCTCCAAGACCACCCACCACAGAGATACCTGCACGGCCATGTTTATTTCAGCTCTCTTCCACAATAGCAAGGAGTTGGAACCAACCAAATCCCTTTCACTGTCGAGTGGAATAGAAGAAAATGTGGTACATCTACACAATGGAGTCTATGCAGCAGTAAAGAAAGAGGACATCACAAGCTTTGCAGGAAAATGGCTGGAAGCTAGAGGAACATCATGCTGAGTGAAGTACCACAACATCCCAAAAAACAAAGAACGAATGGTTCCCTCATGTGGATGCTAGTGCCAGTATTCTAGTTGTAAGTATTTCTTGTATGGGACCCCCTGAGCTTTTTGTCCAAAGCAGCTGGGTGTAATGCATATTGGAAACAAAAAAAAAAAAAAAAAAAAAAAAAAAAAAAAAAAAAAAAAAAAAAAAAAAAACCAGGAAAGGAACTGCATCAAAAACTGACTGAAACAGTGAACTTCTTGCTCAAAAACCCAGTCAACTTCCTCATGGAGAATATTGAGAAAAGACTGAGAAGGAGATGAAAAGCCATGTTTGCAGAATGCATGAGCTTGGCAGGGTCGCAGGAATCGGCGGGAACACGGGTCTAGATTTCGTTTTAAAAATTTCAAAAAATTAAAAAAAAAGAAAAGTGAATTCACAAAAGATTTAGAAATATTGAAGAAAACCCAAGCCAAAATGAAGGTGGAATTGAGAAATTCAATAAATCAAATTGAAATAATAGGAGAAAGCTTCACAAGTAGAATGAATGAAATGGAAAACAAGACTGAATTACAAAGTTGAAGAACTGGACTCCTTAAGCAAAGACTAGAAAAAATTTTTTAATTTATTTATTATTTTTTATGTATGAGTGTACTGTCTTCATGTAGGTTGGTGCGCCCATGTTGTGCAATGCCTCGGAGGTCAGAAGAGGGTGTCGGATTCCCCTGGAACTGGAGTCAAAGACAGTTCTTAGCCACCATGTGGGTACTGGGAATCAAACCAGGTCCTCTGCAAGAGCAGTTGGTGCTCTTAACCACTGAGCCATCTCTCTAGCCCTGTAGAAAAAAATTTTAAACACAGGAACAGAATGCACAGGAAATGTGAGATACCATGAGAAGATGAAATCTACTCATATAGGCATATAGGAAGAAGAATTTCTGGCCAATGGCTTTGGCCAGATCTTCAACAGAGTTATAGAAGAAAAACTCCCTAAATTAGGGAAAGACGTATTTATATACAGATTCAAGAAGCACACAGACCAGCAAATAGACAGAAGCAGAGCAGGAAGTCCCTGTGGCTTGTATAGTAAAAATAGTGAATATTCAGAACAAAGAGAAGGATAAGAGAGGGACAAGGAGAGGGACAAAGTGAGGGACAACGAGAGGGACAACGAGAGGGACAAAGAGAGAGACAAGGAGAGGGACAAGGAGAGGGACAAGGAGAGAGACAAGGAGAGGGACAAAAAGAGGGACAAGGAGAGGGACAAGGAGAGGGACAAGGAGAGGGACAAGGAGAGGGACAAGGAGAGGGACAAGGAGAGGGATAAAGAGAGAGATAAGGAGAGAGACAAGGAGAGAGACAAAGAGAGGGACAAAGAGAGGGACAAGGAGAGGGACAAAGAGAGACAAGGAGAGGGACAAGGAGAAGGACAAGGAGAGGGACAAGGAGAGGGCACCAAAAGCCTACAGAGCAAAACAAGTCATGTGTAAAGGAAAATCTGGTAAAATTACACCTGACTTTTCAATGAAATCTATGAAACCAGAAGAGCCCGGACAAAATATCCCCAGTTCTAAACTACCATGGATGCCAACTCTGAATACTTTATCTGGCAAAATTATCTATCGTTGTCAAAAGGAAATTGAAAATTTGCTATGACACAAATAGGCTGAAAGAATTCATATCCACCAAATGAGCACTACTGAGTGGGAGAAAACCTACAGCTGACAGAGGATTAATATCCAGAATATACAAAGAACTCAAAAAACAAAGAAACAGGAAAATAATAGACTCAATAAAACCATGGGCTAAGGACTTAAACAGAGTTCTCAAATAAAGAAATAAAAATGGCTAAGAAACACCTTCAAAAGTGCTGAACATCTTTTGTAATTAGAGAAATGCAGATCAAAAACATTTTAAGATTTAATCTTAACCCAGTCAGACTGGCTAAGGTCAAGTGAGGAAAAGACATCAAATGCTGGCGAGGATGTAAGAAAGGAGAATGCTCATTCAGTGCTGGTGGGAATGCAAGCTGGTGCAACCACTATGGAAAGCAGTGTGGAGAACTCTCAAAACATTCAGAATGAATCTACCATATGATCCAGTTATACCACTCCTTGGTATATACCCAAAGGACTCATTCTACCCTAGAGATACCAGTGCATCCATGTTTTCTGCTGCTCTTTTTACAATAGCTAAGAAATGGAAATGGGCTAAATGTCCCTCAAATGACAAACAGATAATGAAAATGTGGTCCATTTACACAATGGAGTTCTACTCAGTGGTAAGAAAAAATGAAATTATGAAGTTTGCAGGTAAATGATGGAACTAGAAACTGTTAGAATAAGGGAAGTAACACAGACTCTGAGGAGCAAGTGACATATGTTCTCCCTCATTTGCAGACTGAAGCACCAATCCCTTATATGTGAGTATATATCCCGATGTAACAGCAGGAGCCAGGAAAATGATAAACACAGATGTAAAGGGAAAGAAAGAGCCCAGAAGAGGGGGACAGCAGGGAACAGATGTCACCAACAGAGAAAGGAGGAAATGGGAGTGTTGAACTGGGAAGGGATGAGGGAAGGGCATACAAAGAAACACTGGAGGTAAAGGGGAAGAGGGAACTCAAGAGAGGGGGATAAGAGGAGACACGGTATTAGCAAAGGAAAAAATGGAGGCCCTTAAACTGGGGAGGAAGGAGGCAGTTTAGCCAGGAAGAGAGAAAGGAGAGGTAAATATTACTTAAGCTGGGAAAAAAACAGGGAAATGTATTAACTCAAAAATATCCCTGAAAAAACGCTATCTAATACGTGTACACCTGAAGGCACGGTCCTGACAGGAGAAAACTCCCTTCAAATTGTTGGTCAGAGTAGACCAAGAGATTCCCATACTAACATGAGTGATGGTCAGCATCTTTAGTTTCTTCCCGGAATTTGAAAGTAAGACCCTACTGCTGAAGACAAGCGCTACTTCAGACACAGGACTTGAAACAAGTAGCTGGAACTTACCTGGAAGCCTTTCCCTGAAGACTGGCTTTTGTAGTTTAAGAGGCTGCTATGCAAGCTGCTAAGGGAGAAAAACCAATCAACTGTGCAACCCAGCTCTAAAGCCTAAAAACCACAATGAGAGATGGCCTAGCGGTTAAGAGCGCCGACCGCTCTTACAGAGGACCCAGGTTCGATCCCCAGCACCCACATGGCAGCTGAGAACTGTCTGAAACTCCAATTCCAGGGGAACTCCAGTTCCAGGGGAATCCGACACCCTCTTCTGACCTCCGCAGCATTGCACAACACGGGTGCACAGACTTGCATGCAGGCAGTACATTCATACACATAAATAAAATTAAAAAAAAAAAAAAAACACAATGACTGGCAAAGCAAACCACAACTACTGGAGCACTAGCAGGACTGTCACCTAGGTGGTGATCAACCGCTAATCTGATGGACTTAAAGCTTTCTCAGTGGGAGGGAACTCATGACTGGCACTGTAAAAACAGCCAAATACATACATGGCTGGTGAGCTTGTGCTGGGTAGCTTTAGTGTTGGCTTGACACACGGGTTGAGGGAGCCTCAACTGGGGAATTTCCCCCATTGGACTGGCCTGTGGTCATGTCTGTGTATTGTCTTGATTGTTCAGTGATGTGGGAGGGCCCATCCGGTTGTGAATGGTGCCGCCCCTTGGCAGGTTGTTTTATATTGTATAAGAAAGCAGGCTGAGCATGGGCCGGAGGAACAAACTAGTAAGTGGCATTGCTCCATCGCCTGTGCTTCAGCTCCAGGTTCCTGTCCTGATCCTATGTTGGGCTCCCTCAGTGATGAACTGTGTCCTAGAAGATGTAAGACGAATAAACCCTTTCCTCCCCAAGTTGGTTTTGGTCAGAATGTTTTGTTACAGCAATGGAGAAGCAAACTAGAACAGAAGTCATATATCCTAGAGAAAACCCTAACTGTTATGTCTCTAAGCAAATGAAATTTATTACTGTATGTTGAATATGGAACCTTATATTTTTCTGGCAAGTATCACATACACCACTCATCCAAGAAGCTTCTTTATGCAATAGATAGAGGCTATTACAGGGTTCCACAACTGATCACACACAGAGAATATTTCTGGGAGATACCCAGCCCTAAGTGACTCAACTACAATGGAACCTCTATACATAGCTTTCATGGAACACAATGGAACAGGAAGTAAAGAGAATACTAATATATCCCTCAGTTCTCACCAAGGAAGCTTTGTCATACAACAGAGTAGCATTTTCACAGAGGCCACAACTGGTTAAATTTTAGTCCCTGGATAGGACTCCTCACCCACCCACAGCTCAGGGACCATTGTCGAAGAGGAAGCAGAAAGATTGTAAGAGCCAGGGTCGGTGCATGAACATAAGGAAGCAGAGGCTTTTGAGCCACTGGAAAGTTTCTCATGTGAACCTGCACCAATGGAGACAGTATGCACAAGACCCGGGCCAAGTCAGTCAGACAAAAACCCAGCATAGAATGAGGGAAATGGGCAGGAGGCCCCAACTCTGGCTTAGGAACTATTGGCAACTTATTACTGCTGGGTAAGGGACAGTAGATATTTTTAAATAGCTCTAGATAGGCTGACTAGATGCCAGTGAATTTACAAGGAAGGACATCTGGGTACCAATGCTTCACCAATAGGACTTAACGTATTTGACAGAATTCATGATACACCATGGCGGTGGGGAGAGGCCTATAGGGGGCATGGATGGAGAAGGGGGACTAAATTTGACTAAGAACTAGTATGTAAAATGCACGAAAACTCAATAAAAATATTTTTAAAAATCAGTAATTTACAAAGGGGTAAAAAGAGACAATAATTCTATTTCACTGATGAGAAAACTAAATTGCTAAGCCTTTAAATGACTTCCTCAATGTCAAACAGATGTTGCAAAATACAGCTAAAAATGTTTTTGCCTCCTAACTTAATTTTCTTACCATTATGGAAAGAATTAAATATCTTATTTTCTTTGATAATTAAAATATGCCATTAGATTATACATGCATATTACTTCAATCAAGATATATTTAAATAGTTCTTCCATTAATGTTCTTAATGGAGTTTGTGGTTCTTTAATACATGATTGCTTAAGAAAACTTAGAAGATCTGATCTATATCCATGCTTACTAAGTTCTTGCTGTGCAAAATGCATTCCTCCAAGTCCTTCGCATGCATAATTATTTGTCCTTCACTAATGCCCCAGGAACTAAGCATAGCTAGCTTTCTAAGTTCTTTAAAAAATGGTCTTAAGGCTGGCTTTGGATGTGCTATGTAGCCAGTGATGGCCTTGAACTTATGATCTTCTTGCCTCTACCTGCTTAGTGCTAGGATTATAGACATGCACAGTCACTCCTGTTTATGTGGTGCTGGAATGAAACCCAGGGCCTCAAGCATGTATCAATTGAGCTACATCTCCATCCCCATTATTAGGAAAGATTAACTTACCACAAGCTTCACATCTGGTCATTCTACCATGTTCTCCATTTAGCAGCACCAGTAAAACATCTGATAGAAATTTTCTGAATACATGTATCCCAGAGTAGGATGGAAACTTGAAAATATGTACAGCTGATGATTATTTCAGAATAATTATAGAAATGTATTTTTTTTATTTTAACATTTATCTTGAAACATATCTTATGGGTATCACTGTTTCTTTGTTATTGTTTAAAATGTAACTTTTCTTAACTAACTGAAAAAATAGAAACTTGAAAAAAATAAAAATAAAAATAAAGTGTAACTTTTCATAGACTACGAAAAAACCAGCTATTCAAGACAAAGCAACTATTGAGTTAACAGACACCATGTCTTTTAATCCAAGGCCTTTGAGGTTCAAATCTGTTGCTTTGTCCTCCTGCTTGGTGTCCAGCAGAGAAATCCCACAATGAAGATTTAATGATAGAATTAGACTGGAAATTGTGGGTTTGACATTACTCTAAGTTTCAGAACTATAGAAATCACACATCTACAGGAAATCAATGGTGTTAGACAAGAACAACTTCTCCTGCTTCAGTTTTCTGACCTGCAATAAAATAAACTCACTGTAAGTCTGTCTGTCCTTTTGTAAATATGTGAGATGCAAAGGAAATAATGAATATAAAAGCATTTAGAAATGGATAGGGATCATAGATAAAAGACATGGCATGCTAATATAAGACAGTCACAAGTTCTCAGTTTTGTTCATTATTTTCTCTGGTAAAGGGAAGGATGTGTGATAGGTCGATTTTATGAATGGGTTAAGAAAATGAGGACTTTGTGCCAATCCAATCAGATTTGCATCTTTTTCAATATAATACTTTAATTGATGTTTTGCATATTTCATATATCATTTTCAGTTCAATTTAGACATATTCCCCTTTCCTTGCCCCCAACCCCACCCCAGTTCATGTACTCTGCCATACATGTCCTACATCTTTTTCTCAGTCTCTCCAAAGTTTTTCTCTGCAAAGCTTCATTGTCCTAGGCAGAATTCAACCACAGCAGTCCATTCCTTGACCCAGTCCTCATGCTACTGTGGTTCCCTCCCAACTCCAAAGTATGCCTATGTACACATCATATATGTACTGGAATCGTGTCCTCCAGGAATATACTGTATGTTAACTCCGATATATGTCCAGGAGTTCATTTTCTCCTTTTAATTTTATATTACTCTAAGATATGTATATATACCTTCCACCTACATACATTAGTTACCATGTCTGAAAGTAAGTGGTAAGTTAATTATAGGTCTCATTATGAGATTCACATTATAACATCACAGTTGCTTTCAGCTAGAAATAAATGGCTCAGCTTGCCATTCAGTTCGGAGATTTGGTACTAGCATCCACAAATGAGGGAAACCATTCCCCATTTGTTTTATTGGGACTATGTTACTTCACGTAGCTTAATGGCTTCAAGCTCCATCCATTTACCTGCAAAGTTCATGATGTCATCTTTCTTTACTGCTCCATATAACTCCATTGTGTACATGTACCACATTTTTGTTATCCACTCATCAGTTGAGGGGCATTTGGGTTGGTTCCAACTCTTCACTTTTGTGAAAAGACCTGCAATAAACATAGACATGCATGTGTCTTTGTGGTAGGATGAGATTTGTGGCTATAAACCCAGGAATGGTATGGCTGGGTCAGGTGGTAGGCTCATGTTGAGTCTTTTAAGGGTTCTCCACACTGCTTTCCATAATGGTTGTATAAGTTTATATTCCCAACAGTGGATGAGTGTTCCCCTTTCCCCACAACCTCTCCAGCATTTGGTGTCTTTTGTGTTCTTGATCATAGCCAGTCATATCAGAGTGAGATGATATCTGAGAGTGGTTTTAATTTTCATTTCCTTAATTATTAATGATGTTGAATACTTTTTAAGACATTTCTCAGCCAACTTTACTTCCTCACTGGTGAAGTCTCTGTTTAGTTCTTTACTCCATCTTTTGAGTAAGTCATCTGTTTGCTTGCTTCTTTGTTTTTTGAATAATTTATATATTCTGGATGTTAATGCTACAGATATATTGCTGGTGAAGATTTCCTCCAATTCTGTGGGTTTCTCTTCTCTTCCTTGATTATTTCTTTTGCTATTCAGAAGAATAGCAATGCAACCCTAGGCAATTTGCTTCCCTTTTCCTCATCTTGGTCTTTATTCTTTTGCTATAACAGAATGCTACAGACTATGTAATTTGCAAACAAGTGTTTATTTGTCTCACAGTTCTTGAGACCGGTAAATCCATGAACATGGCACAGACATCTGATAAGAGCCTCTGTGCTGCAGCCTCACAGGGCAGAAGAGCATCGACTACGAGACAGAGAAAACTCATGGAACACTGCTTTCTGTCAGGAACTCACTCCATCAATGTGGACATCAACAGACTCACAAGCAGAGAACCCCATGACCTCATCACCTCTGAGGGTCTTGCTGTCACAGGAATTAAACTGAAAGCAGACTGGTACAAGGAGAAAACTCCAACTATGCTCAGAAAGTGGTGGAAGAAATTTATCCTGTACTGTGCACAGGCCTGAGTCTGAGATCCAGCTCTAGAGAAACTGAGGAATGGACCAAAAATACCCATAGGTTTTTATAAGACCCGTCATGTCATTCAGTGACAGTAACTCTATTGGTGGATCTGAGACTTCCAGAAAACAAGCATATGTACTTCTAGGCTATTACAGAAAATTTATAAACAGCATGTTTACAAAAAGAAAGTATTTCAGGCAAGTGTGGGCAAGGATTGTGACATTCCCAGTAACAGAATATATTGTGGATGCCAATACAATTCCATTTTATCAAGCATGACACATTGTCATCGGATGTTTTCCTAAGACCACTGTGGTTGGCTGAGAAACACTTTAAGAAATGTTCAACATCACTAATCATTAAGGAAATGCAAATCAAAACCACTTTAAGATATCATTCTTTTTTTTTTTTTCATCTTACTCCACATACAGACTGGTTATGATAAGAAAAACAAAATGATACAAGGCTAGACGGTTGTGGGAAGCCAGAGGAACACTCATCCACTTGTGGGAATGTAAAACATGAATATCCACATAGGATACTATGGAAAGCAGTGTGGAAAACCCTTGGAAGAATGGAATGAACTTTCCACCAGACCCAGCCCTACCACTCCTGGCATCTGACCCCAAGACCCACCCCACAGCAGATAGTGCACAGCCATGTTTATTTCAGCTTCTTCACAATAGCCAAGGAGCTGGAATCAACCCTAAATGCCCTTCAATGAAGAGTGGATAGAAGACAATGTTGTACATCTACACAATGGAGTTCTATGCAGCAGTAAAGACGGGATCTTGACTCATGACTTTGCCGGAATGGCTGGAGCTAGAGGACATCATGCTGAGTGAAGTAACACAGTCCCAGAAAAATGAACGACGAATGGTATCCCTCATCTGTGGATGCTAGTGCCAATTACCTAGTTGTAAGTATTTCTTGTGCACAGCCCCTTGAGCTTTTGTCCAAAGCAGCTGGGAGTGATGCATATTGGAAACAACAACAACAACAACAACAACAGAAAGGACTCATCGAAGAACTGACTGAAACAGTGAACTTCTGCTCAAAACAGTCAACTTCCTCATGGAGAATATTCAGAAAGACTGAGAAAGAGATGAAAAGCATGTTTGGCAGAATACATGAGCTCTGGTGGGGTGGGGGAATGGGGGGGGACACGGGTCTAGATTTGATAAAAAATAAATAAATAATTAAATAAATTTTTAAAAAAGACCACTGTGGTTTCTTTGCTTGTGTGCCTTGTTTTGTCTCAGCCTGGGAAAGAGATAACTAACCTTTATCATTTGAGTGTAAATAGAAGCTTTCAAAGTCCTAATTAGGCTTATTATTAGTAGTACATAAGTTCTTATCAAATCTATTCGTTAGTACTTACTCATCCACCCATACACAACAAAATTATACTGAGGTCATAGTTCATTAGTTCCACATTAGAGTAATATTCCTCAGCCTTGCCTCTCAACAGTTATGATTCCAATTAAGTTTTGTCATAGGTTTTTGGAAAGAATGCTTAACTAATAGTGCCCTCTCTAAATTAGGAAAATAATGCTTGCACTTTCAAAGGATTATTTAAAGTCCTAACCAAACCTAGGACATGTAGACTATTTTCTTTATCATGATTAATCACGGATAAATAGCTATTTTAAGCTCACTTTGATTTGATTTTTCATTGCAGATTTTTAAGGTGCCTTTTTATATACTTAAATTATTTTGATGCTAATATCAGTAATATGATAAAGGTTCTGTGTAATATTTCCAACTAAAGCTTGTATACTCAAAGGGACTGTTGGTGATGCTAAGACAATTTCTTGTATCTGTAGCTCAGCCTAGAGGCTGGTAAGATGCTAATCCATGTTTTTACCAGGGACTAAAAGAAAATGATTCATAAAAGCCATACAGATTGATATACTGGCTTCAATGAAAATGTAAAGTGACATCAATGCTATTCTATTTTCAGTGCATGGATTACATGTGAATAATACATACCATAAAAAGTTCTGAAATTTCTCTAATTTATTCCTCCCTCCCATTCCTATCCCCTCAAATCGATATCAATAACATTTCAGATGCGGTTTATCTTTTTATTAAATACACACCAGCAAATAAAGCAATACTTCTTGAGATGTACTACAACCATTAAATGGAACAGTACAGATACTTTCTAATCAGTGCTCCTAACAGCTCATGCAGGAAAACAGTACAGTTGGCTACAGAAATCTGTATATTTTAAGTAAGTCACTACAATATGGAAAGATACCTTCAGGAAACTGTATGATGTTGGCAGTGGTAGTGACACTTTCTTGTTTGCTGTAATTAGCTGAATTATTTTGAGTCAATTCAGTCATTAATCTAAGTTGGTGAACTTTTTTGCACTTAAAACATTTGGGGGGGTGGGAGGAAAGGTTGATTTCATCTTATTTTGTAAAATTTTATTGAATTTTTGTGTAATCCATACAGAACATCTTAATAATTTTTATTCCCCTTACCCCACTGTACCCTTTCCTAGACCCCCCCCCCGCCAACTGGAATTCATACATTCTGTCAATTGTGTTAAGGCCTATCATGTAAAGTTGGTGTCCCCAGAAGTCCCTGAGTGCAAATTCATCCACTGGGTCCAGTTGGCCTATATTGAGTCCCTCCTCTTAAAAAGATCATCTCTTGTTCACCCAGCAGTAACCAGTTATCCATAATCATTCGACTGAGATTGGAGCCTGCTACCCATTTCCACAGTTCTGTGCTTGGTTTTCCTCTGAGTTTGCATAGGTCTTGTGCCTGCTGTCAGGAGCCTGTAGGGCTCTATTTCCCTATGGCCATGCACCTCTTCCCTGCCTCTTAACAGTCTTCTCCACCCCATCTACCCGGCCCCCTGGTGGTAGAGTTTAATATAGGAGTCCTGTCCAATGATCCACATTCTGCAGGCTCTTATTCACTATGCTTTGGCCATTTGTGACCTTTTGTGTTCCTGGCTCTCTGTTGCACGAGGGAGCTTCGTTGATGAGAGTTGAGAGAGTCATTAGTGTCCTCTTTACCCTTAATTCTATGTTCTGTGAGCCTTAAGTGTAGAGTTTGCATTGTAGCTGTAAATGGCTTGGACAGTTTACAGACAATCTCTGTGTATGCCTAGCTGTGGAACTGTGCAATAATCTTTGTCTGTTGCAGAAGAAGCTTCTCTCCTGAGTGGTGACTCAGATACTTGTCTGTAAATATAAGAATCCATATTTTACACATAGTAAGAAATTACATTTGTCCAGGGATATCACAGCCTTCGTGTTTTCTCAGAGATCTATCTATGGCCTCTCCTCATGTGCATTTGGCTGTTCACAGTACCACACATGAGTCTCCTCCCAGTCAGTGGGATTTAAGTCCAATTAAGTAGCTGTTGATTACTCACAGTGTGAAAATGCCACCACTGCGCCATGCTGTTTGCTGTGCTGATCATTGATGTGGTTTTAGGCTTTAAAGCTGGGGTTGGACCATGGAATGATGATCTCCCTTGGGAGCTTGCCTACTGCTCTCCAAAGCTATGAAAGCCAGCCTTGAGGGGAGGGGACTTCCAGGTCAGTTCCAGCTCCATTGTTTCAAATCCTGACTTAGAAGTATGTCCTGTCTTTAATAGAGTCTTAAATTCAGGTTCTGGGAGGCAATCAAGGCTGTGGCAATAACCTGTGTAATCTTGGGAGTCTCTTAGACCACCTTGGCCAACAACTCAAAGGAAGGTTTCTCCTGTCTGGCACTGCTTTTTGTTATGTACCCTTCAGTTATACACGTGGAATCATGTACAGATATTGTATGTGTAATTTCTCAGTAGGTTTTGGACTATGATTCCGTCTTTTTATTTTTATGTATACTAGTTAGGCATTATTTATCGCTTCCCTCTCTCTCCCTGTCTAACTCTCCCTCCACACCTCTCCATTTAAGGTAAACCCTCTTAATTTATTGTAGTACCATTACCTCCCATGAGGTGGAGACCTGGATCTAGAAATCAGCAAGATGTCTGGGATGGCCTCTTCTGTTCCTTTTGGTTGGTGTTCCTTGTTTGTTGATGCAGGGTTTTGTATATTCTGGACTGGCCTTGAATTCCTTATGTACCTGAGGATGACCTTGAATTTCTGATTGTCCTGCCTCCTCCATTTGACTGCTGGGATGACCACCTAGGGCCACCATGCCTGGTTTTATACGGTGTTGGGGGGATCACACCAGGGCTTCATGCATGCTAGACAAGCACTCTACAAACTGAGCTATATCCCAGCCCTTCCACATTGCATTTCAATGGCTTCCTTCATGAATACTTTCTATGCTCAATTATGGAAATTTATTTCTCCTCAAATAGAACAATGACAGTGTACATCTACAGAAAGACAAATCTAATGGTAAATGTCTTAAGTGGTTTAGGCCACTTGGTCACCACTACAGTGACTTAATATTAGACCTAATTTTCTTCACTTCAGGGTCTCTCATTTTATTATCCTTTTCTGCCAATACTCAAAAATATCATTGTTTACAGAATGGTTGTTTCTTCTCAAAGTCCAGTATGTAAATAAACTGTGTCTCTTATCTTCTTTTCTGTTCATCTAAATTCTGCCTTTATTCAGGTGTCTGACAAATCTTTCTATAATGTTTTCCCCTTCCACTTGTTATGTTGCTTTCTCTCTATTTTGGTCTATTATCAAGGATATTATCTACACAGGTGGTGATGTACAAGAACAATTAAAATTTTATCTTTGAAATAAGACACATCTAAATTTGAACCCTGACAGTTACTTAGCCTACGACTTTGGGTATTCTGGTGGTTTGAAGAATGTCTCCCATGAGCTCCAAGCATTGGGACACTTGGTGCCCAGTCTGTGTCACTGCTTGGGGAGGATCAGGAAACCTTTAAGTGGTGTGGCCATACTGGGGGGAAGCACATCACAGAGGGTTGGGAGTCTGTCTCTTTCTGCTTCCTGTGCCTGCCTGAGGATGTGATCACTGAGTTTTCTGCTCTGACCCCGGCCTTCCATGGTGCTTCCCCTGCCATTATGTACTCTTCCTTTGGAATAAGCCAGACAAACTCTTCCTTCTATGAATGCCTTGGTCATAGTGTTTTTAGCAAAGCAACACAATGTGCAACTAATACAGGTATCCACAAATTACTCTCTGTAAGCCTCAATTTCTTCATCTTTAAAAGGGAAGTAATAGGGGCAGAGAGATGGCTCAGCAGTTAAGAGCACCAACTGCTCTTGCAGAGGACCTGGGCTCGATCCCCAGCACCTACATGGTGGCTAAGAACTGTCTTTAACTCCAGTTTCAGGGGAATTCGATGCCCTCTTCTGACCTCCGCAGCGTTGCACAACACAGGTGCACCAACCTACATGCAGACAGTACACTCAAACACATAAAAAATAATAAATTAAAAAAGGGAAGTAATAAAATCTACTAAATTAGATTATTGTGAACATTTGAAAGTACATGAAGGATGTAACAAGTACCTCCCAAATAAAACTGCCAAGTGTACAGATACTGGTATTATATAATACCAATTTATTGTCTAGTTCACATTGTACTTGTCTCATATATCATGTTTCTCCTAAAGAGCAAAAGGAGAAATTGTAACTAGAGGTGTGACAACTACAAAGCTCAGGGCTGGAGAGATAGCCTAGCGGTTAAGGACACCGACTGCTCTTTCAGAGGACCCGGGTTCGATCCCCAGCACCCACATAGCGGCTGAGAACCGTCTGTAACTCCAATTCCAGGAGAACTCCAGTTCCAGGGGAATCTGACACCCTCTTCTGACCTCCGTGGCATTGCACGACATGGGTGCACAAACTTACATGCAAACACAAATAAAACTACACTCAAACACAAATAAAAATAAGTAAAATTTAAAAAATAATATTAAAAAAACTGCAAAGCTCTATACAAAATAGACAATAGTGTGAATGACTTAAAATGATGGCCTGGATTAATATAGAAATATAAACTCATCCAGGTGTGGTGGTACCCCCCTTTAATCCCACCACTCAGGAGGCAGAGGTGGGTGGGTGGATCTCTGTGAGATCAAGGCCAGCCTGGTCTCCATAGCAAATTCCAGGCCAGCTGTGGCTACAGGGAGACCTTGTCTCAGGAAAAAAAAGAAAGGAAAAAATTTTTAAAAATAAACACAAACTCCAGTTATTAGGAACTTCTCTGCTTTCTGTGCTGGTGAATAAACCAGGGCCTCAGTATGCTATGAAAATATTATCCAAAAAAAAAAAAAAACAAGCGGGCGTGGTGGTCGCACGTCTTTATCCTAGCACTTGGAGGCAGGGCAGGCGGATCTTTGTGCGTTCAAGGCCCGCCTGGTCCTATCAGAGTGAGTTCCAGGACAGCTGGGTCTGACAGGGAGACCCTGTCTCACAAAAAGACAAAAAAAAAAGAAAGAAAAGAAAATATCTCATCTCCTGCTATACTTCACCTCTTTCTTTACTGATCTGTTTATAAGATGGGGAGGGTGTCATGCTTAAATTTTGTCCTACGTCGTATCTCATAAACTCACTCATATAGTCCAGGCAGGCCTTGAACTTAATGATCCCCTGAGTCCTGCCTCTAAGCAGCTGAGATTACAGCTCTGTCCCACCAGGCGTGGTTTGTCATTAGACCTTAGAATGATCATGAAGTGGGGGGCTCTAACTCGGTGTTTCTTCAGAGAAGAACCAACCACATTTAGCTTGACTCTTGTTTCCAAAATGACTCTCGGAGTGTAAAGCTTCCCCATAATCACTGAGATGTTACAGTGCTTTCCCTCCAGTCTATATCTGTCATACTAATTTGTTTAATGTGGCTTTATGACATCCAAAGCAGTTTAAATCCTACAAGATTATCTAATGGTGGTATTTATTAGAATCAGAAGAAATGGCCCTGTAACTTCTACCCTTCTACCCTATGGCAAGAGATGAGCATCGTCTCTCAGTTCAAATCTCCCTTCCTCGGTAACAATGGTAGGATATTTATACATATACTGTATATATATATATCAACTATATATATTATATAATGGCATATGGGATAATATATCGTATATATCCCATTCTCTATTCTTTTTTAACCCAACCCACGGAAGCTGAGCACACTTACTCTGTGAACATATTTTAAAGATAATATAACTACAGGAGATGGTTCATCTAGTTCCTTTAAACTAACACTTAAATAAAATCGCCAATCAGGAAAGTCCTCTGTATCACATCTCAGCCATTGCCACTGAAACCTCAGGGTCACAAAATCAATAGTCATTTAGATTGGTTTCATTTCATTCTTCATTCTTGACATTTAAAATTTTGGTTCTGTTGCTTGATTTTATAAACTATTCACATGATTTGAAAGACAGACTACATAATTACATATATTCTTAATTTTTCCATATGCCTTTTCTTTCTACCTTGTTTCTTCTGTGATCTTATGAACAATAATCTTCATTAGCTTCTTCAATTCCCATTGCTTGTTTTGCAAATATACATAAATACAATGTATATATTTTGATTTAAAACACAAGAGCAGAAACTTTGATGCAGTTGAAGAACTTAATAACATTGTTGTTACAGTTCCTGGAAAATCCTAATTCAACCAATAACATCTCTGTAGTGTTTATTTAGATTGGCTGCATTTTAGTGGGTATTGCCAATTTGGAAAAGTTTCAGAGACAATTAACTGAGACCTATAATCATCAAACTGCCTGGCCATTGTCACAGAGCTGGAAGAAAATACAGGTGAAATGTTGCTCTTCATCTTCAAACTCAGAGAAAGACCAGTTCTTTTATTCCCCCTAACCATTTATATGTAATAGTCCCTCCCCAACATAACATTCTAAACCTTTTTTTCTCTACTTCATTTTCATACAAAAGCAACTATCATTATATATAATACTATACACCTTGTAAAGAGCATACCCCACACCTTCCAGAGGCCACACCAAAGCAAGAATCAGATAGCTGAGTCATTAGTAAGTAAAATATGTGCCTAGTAAGTAAAAGTCTCCTTGGGTTAAAGGTCAGCTCTTATTGCTACTCTTAGTATAAAGTGCACTGGCTTGGACTCCAGACCTCTGGCTTAGGTTGTGTCTGTCACTTTCCTTGAGAACTTAGGCAAAGGTTCAAACCTGGATTGCTCCAACACCCTCATCCAGAAACCAGGCAATGGTTATCAGTGGCAGGTGACACCAACCACAAAGACAGAGGACTCCCTCTGCTTCCTGAATGTGATTAAGCCTTCCTTCTTAAGTAGTTAAAGGGAATGCTAGAGAAAGGCACATACCTAAGAAAATATTCAAATGGAAGCTGGTGAAATGGCCCAGTGGTTACCGTGCTACCCCTTCAAGTATTTGAGGACAGAAATGGGAATCCCTAGCACCCCTGCAAATGCTCATCCAACCGTATAGTTCCAGAACTTGGAAGGCAGAGACAGGATCCCTGGAGCAAGCTGTCTCACTAGCATAGCCTGACTCTGTGAGCTCTGGGTTCCAATGGGAGATACTGTACAAGGTGGGAAATGATCTAGGATGTCTGCATCCAGCCTCTACACACATGTACACACACATGCAAATATGCATACGTGATGCTTCTCACTGACCTCTGCTCTGGTTCTGTGGGTGTGACCTGGTGAGAAGCTGGTGGCCTCAAAAGTATATTTTGTCACAGTTATCATTCAGCAAAGAACTTTAAATGAAGTAAGATTAGACCTACATATCAAAAAAGAGCAATGTGAAAGAATTCAATGGAAAAAATTATCAGCTCCTTTTAGGTTTATCAGCGAAGACTGCACTGAAGGGTAGAATTATTTGTAGGCATATAGGGAAATGAAAGAAATTGCTCTTATAACTAGACTAGAAGACGCAGGGTGTGTAGCATACGTGAAAGAAGACGATAATATCAAAGTTGGAAAATGGAGTGGGTGCATTTCATGCGATGCTAGTGGACAGGAGAGGGCAGGAAGTAGAGGGCAGTGCTAAACAACTGTGACTCAGGTTCTAGATCTGTGTTTCTTTTATTAACTGTACTAAGGGGATGAGCAGTTTCCAGACATCCACAGTCAGGAATACCTGGGAGGGGCTGTAGGAGCAGACGTCCAGGTCTGCCAGGTGCCCTCCACATGCTCTTTGTGTAGACAGATGGATTTTTTTTTCTAGTATTTGAAGCCTGACTGATTCATTTCATTTCTACCCATTACTGGAATTTTCTGCTCAGAAGATAAGGACTCTCTCTCACCCTGCAAGTCAGTAGATCCATGTCAAAACATAAAGTCAGCCATTTCCTTTGGCCTTTGCCACTGTAACTTATTTGTATTAAGTAAAGCAGGCAGCTTGGAATTCTGAGCCCATGCCATGGGGATGTGGCTGTAATGGAAGAACGCTGAACAAACCCTGAAGGTGAGAAAAATCTCTAAAGTCTGATTCTGGAAGTAGAAACAACCTGTCACCAAAGACTTCTCTACCCATAGGTCTGTTGCTATTAGAGAGTAAGTAAAAAAGCAAAGAAGAACTTGGGGGTCAGTACCATAGTGAGTCAGATATTAATAGCTAGGATACAGAGTTTACAAGGGCCACTATGATACAAGCGTGTCGACAAGTCCTTAGAGTAGAAATGGTGGTCAAGTTTAGACCTTGGAAGAAAAGATATTTATTGCCGTACATGAAGGGGGATAGGGAGTTACTATCAAACAAGCATATAGTTTCAGTATGGGTTGATGAACATGTTCTGGACATGGATTGTGGTGACAGTCACACAGCACTGTAAATATATTTCAGTGAACTTAAATGATACATTTAAAATGGTTAAAAAGATCAATTTGTCTTAGATATATTTTACCATAATAAAAATGTACTTAAAAAGAATAATTTTGAGCAATCTTGAGGCAGTGAAGTATTCTGGAAACATCTCTTGGCTATTTAAGATGGCCTCTTGGTCCACAGAGCGACTTATTTCTTCTGCCTCTGCTGTCCTCTGTATTTTTTTCTCCCAATACAGGAGGCCAGGTTGAACGCCTCTGGTATAATATTTACATAAAGAGAAATACAAGCCAAGTTGTTGTTCAATGTGGTCTTTTCTTGATGCTGATATTTTCTCACCTAAGAATGTATATTTTATAGAGCATGTGTTTGTCGACTTGTCTGCTGTAATATGTCTTCAATAAAGCTAAAACACCACAGTAAAAAAAAAAAAAAAAAAAAAGAATAATTTTGGTAGTGAACAGTTGTAAAACTACAAAATAGAAGGTGGTTAAGTAATGCTATTTGTGTTTATCTTGGGCCTACTTTTGTTTAGTTTTGTTTTTGAGACTAGAGTATTCCTAACACCACAGCTAGCCTGGAATTCACTGTGTGGACCAGGCTGGCCTCAATCTCACAGAGATCACCTGCTTCCACCTCCCATGTATTACAATTAAAGACATGTACCATTTCACCCTGCTCTAGCCAATTTTTAATAGTGGAGAGTGTAGG
This sequence comes from Rhizomys pruinosus, assembly GCA_009823505.1. Taxonomy (NCBI): domain Eukaryota; kingdom Metazoa; phylum Chordata; class Mammalia; order Rodentia; family Spalacidae; genus Rhizomys; species Rhizomys pruinosus. The sequence goes on along the minus strand of VZQC01005468.1, from coordinate 981,219 downwards.
CTCTAAATGCAAACTGTAGTTTCAGATAAGGGTTTCTAAGTATCACCTCTTATTAGCTCTGTGTCATTAAAACAGTTTTACAATTGTCAAAATGCTCAATTTCCACATATTTAAGATAGATTAAGTGCAGTCTGTATTCATTCTCTGTTCCTACTTCTCTTTCCAATTCCTAGGATTGCCAAGGGAGTAAATGAAATAATCTACACACACTGCCTGCTGTAGGAGGAATATAAGCACAGCAGCTCTTGACTATACTGTGATTATCACTATCGTGTCCTGGTTATTTTTGGTAACTACAGTCAGACGTCACTGTCTAGCACTAACATAATAGGCTGCAAGAAAGCCCTCAGGAGAGGAAAAAGGTAAAGAGCACACATTTAAATCAACAGGAAATCTATTAAATGCTTTGTATAATTCATTGCTGTAGGTACTAGGGAAAAGAGGAAAGATCAAAAGCAAAAGCATACCATATGCTCTACAGATTTTAACATTCTCACTGGGGAAATAAAACAGCCCATGACACATCTCTACAATGTCATGCAGTGGTATCCACGCCCCTCAAATGCCACACATGAGGACAGAAAACAATTTCATGAGCAGTGGCAGTGGTGGTCATGACATACGCTTGGGTGTCAGGCATAATTAGGATCAAATCCTACCTCTGCCATGCAAGTAGCTCATCCTCTGAACCATAGTAACCCCACAGTAGAGGTGGCAACAGGCACTTACTCAAAGAGCAGCTGAGTTGGGGTAGTAGTAAATGAGATTAACGCATAGAAAAAAATTAGGACAGGACATACATGAACTAGTCCTTTAAACACGATTGTACTATTTTTCTGTGTGTCAAGAACTCCTTTTCCTTGTCTTATATGAAGGAAGCAGTGCTCAGAAAATTTAAGTGACCAACTTAGAATCGAACTACCATGTGACAGGGTCAAAACTCCATTACAGATGACAGGACCCCTAACCCAGGGCTCTTTGCATCATGCCAAAGCCACTTGTGTTTTAGTGTCATGTGAAAATCAAGAGCCAAAGCTCAGGGGACAGTGACAAAAATGTCAGTACAGCAAAGGAAAAATTTCAGCAATAAAGTAAAAATTCAATAAAACAGGATATTTTTCTTTTTTTTCAAAGCCAATTTTTATTGAAGCTTTGTACATTTCATATAAAATTTCCAATCAAGTTTAGACCCACTCCCCCTTCCTTGCCCCCACCCCACCAGAGCTCATGCATTCGGCCAAACATGGTTTTCATCTTTTTCTCAGTCTCTTTTAAAATTTTTGATGCAGAAATTTACTGTTTTGAGCAGTTCACCCATTTCACTCAGTTTTTTGACCCAGTCTTCTTCTTCTTATTGTTGTTGTTGTTGTTGTCCCTTCCAATCTGCATCACTCCAAAATATGCATATATGCATGCCACATATATCTTTTAGCATCTTTAGCTTATGATTTCTTTCTCTTTAATTAGGCTGAAAGATGTCATGCCCTCCTTGGCAAGCCCAAACAACCATCAGTCCTGCCCTTGTTCTCCACACTGGGGTTTTCCCTTCCCATGATCATCAAATGAGGTCCAGTAAGCACCATGCCCTGTCTTGATCCTCCTGTACTGGTCTCCGTTATACAGCCTGTGTAGTTTAACAATGGTAATCAATACTCTGAAGAGGCTGAAACCCCAGTAGTACCTCAGTCCACAAGTTGGATGTCTCAGCAGTCCCCATCTGGCAATGAAGTTTTGACATGAGTCTTCAGTCCATATTGGAAGGTTGAAAAGCTGTGTCTCATGTCTTTGAAGGATGGCAAAAGCAGTGGCAGCCACAGGATAGCTGCACTTGCCAGTAAGACAGGCAAAAAACTGTGCTCTCTTTTTTTTTTTTTTTTTTTTTTTTCTTTGTCTTTTTACTAAGAACTCATTTTATACCTGAAATAGTTTCTCAGGCCTTAGCAATTATTTATTTCTGGTTATACTTTCCTTTTGGATGCTTAAGGCCACACTGTTAGCCCAGATTAACCAAGGTTTTTGTTTTCTCAAGGTCAGTTGAGGATCTGATCCTCAGGGGTTTTTTTTTGGGGGGGGGTGAGGGGGAGAGCCCCTGGCTCCTTTTATCTTTTCATCATTTACCAGTTCCATCCACTGGAGGACAAAGTCAGGTAGGGTAGTTTTCAAAACAATGTTACTACCTATGTACCTTCCACATACCTTCTTAAACACCTTCATCTTACTTAATCTTTTTAATATTTACTTATTTATTTATTTATTTATTTATTTATTTATTTTTGGTCTTTTCGAGACAGGGTCTCCCTGTAGCCCCAGCTGTCCTGGAACTCACTCTGTAGACCAGGCTGGCCTTGAACTCACAAAGATCCACCTGCCTCTGCCTCCAAGTGCTAGGATTAAAGGCATGCACCACCACGCCTGGCTACTTAATCTTTTTTAATCATAGTCCATTGATCTTGGCTTTTGGAAGCAGTGATCCTCCTCATACACCATATGGTTTTTTCCTAAGAATTAGTTTAAACTTCTGTGGCTAACCTTTGCCAGATAATTAACATCCAGGAGGACTCACGGATAGGTCATTTACCTTTTCAAAGAAAAAAAGCCTAACCCTAAACCTAAATGGAATCTGACTCACTATGGAATGAATAATGGTGGTGACCAAAGCTGTAATGGTACCTTTGATGGTCATGACACTGTCCATTAACAACGCACACAGACAGAAGTCCACAAAGTGACTAAGAGCTGCTCTGAGAATATTTTAAGCAAATAGCTCTCTGTTTCTATGAGGTCATCTTTGTAGTCAGAAGACAGCTAAGAAATAGGACTCTTGCTTTTGCATATCTTGAATTTAAGTTAAATTGAATGGCCTAAGTACAGTTTGTTGTATTTATTTAAGTGGAAATCATTACAGATTTCTATGTTTTGTGGGAGGCTTTTATTAGCCACTCATCTATACGTCCTTGAATGAACTATCTTTTATCTGACAGTGATGTTGCAGATGAATTTCTAAGCATACCAGAGAAGAAAGCCGAGGCACCCTTGTCCATGAGCCTGAAAAGGTGGACAAGGCTGTCCAGGGACTATCTGGCATTTGGCCTCAGATGTAACTCGTGTTCTTCAAAGAACATGTTAAGCTCCAGACTCTGCCCCTAATTTTTATTCTTGTTTTGAACTCATTCTCCTCCAGTGACTGTACCAGAAAAAAAGACCCAAACCTACAAGAAGTGACTTATCTATAAGCTTGATCTATAAATGAGAAAGAAAAAAAGAAAGAAAGAAGAAAGAAAGAAAGAAAGAAAGAAAGAAAGAAAGAAAGAAAGAAAGAAAGAAAGAAAAAAAGAAAAAGAAAGAAAGAAAGAAAGAAAGAAAGAAAGAAAGAAAGGAAGGAAAGAGAAAAAGGCAAATGAACAAAATCCTGGGTGGAGTGTTCCAGTGTTGTTGAGAAAGAGTTCTGAGGATGGTTATAAGTTGCTTTCTAGGGACATTAAGCTGTTAAAGTATTTGTTGACAAGCTCCATGTTTAACTGTCATGGAGAGATAGCCCTTTCTCAGCTGCACATAAGCAACGTAATGTTAGGATACATAAGCAGACACAAAAAGATAAACAAGATAAACTGCACAGTTTTACTTATTGGTGGATGCTAAGCAACTTGCTTTCATGGAAGCAGAGAGAAAAGTGGTTACCAGAAGCTAGGAAAAGGTGGAGGGTAGAGAGGTGGGGCATTATCTCCTCTTACCAGTAAATTGAAACAATCTGCTTCCTGACCAAGACACCAGTCCTGAAGACTAAATTGTAGATCCAGGCTTATTTCATCATGTTTAACATGATAAGCATAGGCATCAAGTCAACAGAACCAGGCAAGAGCAATCAAGTTCTTAATCTGAATAGATTTCCTTGGAAAGAGACTTAGGACCTGGGCTGGAGAGGTGGCTCAGCAGTTAAGAGAACCAACTGCTCTTTCAGAGGACCTAGGTTTGATTCCCAGCACCCACAGGGTGGCTAAGAACCTTCTTTAAGCAGGGTGTGGTGGTGCATGCCTTTAATCCCAGGGAGGCAGAGATAGGCGAATCTCACAGAGTGAGTTCAAGGCCAGCTGGGACTATAGTGAGACCCTGTCTCAAAAAAAAAAAAAAAAAAAAAAGGCTTGGGACCTAATCAGTTCCCCCTTTTGATCACAAGTCAAATCACTGTAAATCAAAGAAAGCCCTATTTCTCAGCCATCCAAACTTGAGTGTTATGTAGTACATGATATATTTACTGTATAGAGACTAAGGTTCCATCCTTGGGAAACTTTATATACTTCTTCATGCGTATTTGTCAAGCACATAAAGATAAATAATTTAACAGCTGCAGAAAAATGTTCCCTTTAGGTGGTTTTTCCACATAAGATGAGTAGGCTGAGGAACCTCAAAGTGTGATTTCAAAGTTTGGCCTAACCGCAGTTTCTTTTTCTTTTTTTTTTTTTTTTCTACAAAGAAGCCAATTCTTTTTTTTAATAAAATATTTTATTGGTGTTTTGTGTGTTTCATACATCATTTCTCAGTCTAATTTAGACACACTCCCTTTTCCATGCCCCCCACCACACCCCAGTTCCTGCATTCTGCCATATATGTTTTACATCTTTTTCTCAGTCTTTTTAAAATTTTTCTCTGCAGAGGTTTATTGTTTGGGCAGAAGTTAACTATTTCAGTCAGTTCTTTGATCCAGTCTTTTTGTTGTTGTTGTTCCCTCCCATTTGTATTGCTCCAAAGTATGTCCATATATATGTCACATATATACCAAAATTATGACCTTTGAAAATAAACTGTATGCTAATTCCAAAATATGTTTAGGTTCAAATTTTTCCCTTTAATTTTATATTGCTCTAATATATGAATACATACCCTCCATATGTATACCACAATTAAAGTCTAAAAATAAGTGGTCAGTTAATTCTAGAGCCCATTAAGGAATTCACATTATAACAGCATAGTTGCCTTCAGATAAAAAGAAGTATATCATTAACTTTTCTCAGCTTTCCTTTCAACTAGGGATTTGGTGCTAGCATCCACAAATGAGGGAAGCCATAAGTTCTTTGTTTTTCTGGGACTGTGTTACTTCACTTAGCGTAATGGTTTAAAGTTCCATACATTTACCTACAAAGTTCATGATGTCATCTTTCTTTATTAACATTCTTGAGACAAGTATGAACATTCTTCATGTGTTCTGGAAACCTCCTCACATTGGACTGGCCTTAAATTCAAAAAGCAATAAAAATACCATTTCATATTCTCAGTCTATCTGTATTTAGATGGCCATACAGTGTGCTAGCACGATATGTGCAGAGGTAGGGACTAACCCCTAGATCCAGTCATAGGGACTGACCAGTTAGGTAAGCACTGTGAAGTCATGATTAAGGATTTTTGTCCTATTAAGGGTTAATGAAATCTCAGAAAATGTTTATGAATTTGGTACACAGTCATGGATGTGTATGTATGTATGTGTGTATGTATGTATGTGTGTATGTGTGTATGTAGTATATGTAGAGTGAGGAACCCAAGTGGAAATCAAACTATCATCACCACAACTCATTCTTCTTTTTCATGATTTGAATCTTAAACATTTTAGAAAAACACTTTTTTCAAAATTAAGTGATGTTAAATATGTTTTAAAGCTAACTATGCAGACAAAAACACATAATTTAATTTAAAATGCTGAAAGATTCATTTGATCCTCAAGGTGATCTAAGCAGGAATAATTGCTTAGGAAGAGGAGACTCTGTGGTAGCACTTCCTGCAAGTTGGCCAGGGAGCTTCAGGGATATGGCTTATGTGAGTTGTCACCCATGCTTGAGTGAGCTTTCTAACGATGCAGGTGCCTGAGCCCCCCGTATTCTTGTAAAGTTATTCCAATGTTATTCCAATAAACTCATTTTTTCACAAAAAAAAAGAATTTGCTCATTTGTTGCATGCTTACTAATGTACTAAAAATTATATTGTGTTCTGGGAATATAAATACAATCTCTCTCTCTCTCTCACACATACACACACACACACACACACACACACACACACACATATAGGCGTACATCCTGCACCTGCAGGTATAAACTGTATGGATATGCTATCTTGATGCGGTATATAAAGGACGACAAAAAGAGGCAGAATTGCAGTGGGTTGGGAAGACAATTCAAATTTCTCCAGAGTTGCCAGAATTTAGAAATGACAGACTGGATAACAATCATAGCATGAATTTGGAAACCAAAGAACACAGTCCAGTGGTCAAAATGGTAGGGAAACCCTTGGAAATTTATAAGGAAATGTATAAGCATTCAGGTCCTATGAGTTAGGAACTAGAGCATGTAGAGGAGGGGAATGGGGAAATAGATGCCAATGCATTTTATTGAATTTCTATAAGCTTTGACTTCAATGAGAATATTTGTAAACAGGTCTGTCCCACTACAGGGGATTCAAAGGCAAAACAAAGGTGTAATCATTTGCCATGAAGAGACCTTGAGCGCAAGGGTACCAAATCAAAGGCTGTAATTTATCAATGTGTCTTCAGTGTCTGTGATAAGTTAAAGGTCTTTACTACCCTAGAATAATGATTAGTTATAGTGCCATTTAGCCAGGAAATTAAATGGAGATCACTGGATGTGGTCTTACATTATATAGCCTGTTATATGTGTTAATCATATTATTATATACTATATATTATATAGTATATCTATATATAATTATATATAGATATTAGTGGTTAGTTGGTTTTATGCTACTTAATTATACAATTACATTCAATTATAAATTGTATTGGACTTTTAAAAATATTTTTTTATTTTGTGTTTTATGTATACGAGTGTACTGCCTGAATGTAAATAGATGCGCCTGTGTCATGCATGCCCGCAGGGGGGGGGGCAGAATAGGGCATTGGATCCCCTGGAAATGGAGTTATAGATGTTTGTTAGCTGGCATGTAGGTGCTAGAAATGCACCCCAGGTTCTCTGCAAGAACTACCAGTGCTCTTACTGAGCCATCTCTCCACCTACTATACTGTTTTTTAAAGAGTTTGCCTTGCCCCCCAAATAATCAATTTGGTACCATGTTAATCCCTCTCCATCAGCTTATATGGGAACATTTGCACTGTTGACTTTCATAGCCAAAGTCAAGCACACACATTCTGGTGATTGTTATTTTAGAGATGGTATCTAAGATAAAATAAAAAGGCCACTGGAAAAGTCTAAGCCAAGGGCAGGGGAACTTTCTCACACAAGCCTGGATTTATGGCTTCTCTAAAAGAGATAGAAACTCTGACAAGGCCAGATCTGCATTTCCAAATGATAGCAGCTCACAGGAGCTAAGGAGCAGCTGCACCTTCTAGAACAAATGAGAGTTCTCCTTTTCACCCCTGTCCTCACAAGCCAAAATTATTATTACTGACCTGGCCCTGAAGACATCTGAGTTTATGATCCCTGGTATCATCTTACAAACTCAACCCAGAGTTCCAGTAAACACACAGATCCTTGGCATCCTTATTCTTTAGAGAAAGGATTTATTTTTACTGCTTTGGAATAGATTCCAATTCCTTTCTGAAATGTGTTAGACCTTTGAATTTTAGCCAGAAGATGGGATGCTAACAGTTGTAATTTGTTCTACTGAGCTACTTTGCTTCATCAATTTTACTATACAAAGTTGATTTGAAAATATGTAAATTCAAAAAAAAGAAAATATGTAAATTCTAATTCTTATTATAAAACCAAAAGTTTTTGTCTGTCTTGCAACACAATCAAGAAGCACAGCTAGCATTTGGCTTAGGAAGAATAACTCTACAGATAGCAATCTACACATGATAGGTGAGAAAGGGTGCTTGAGTTACAAACACGAGGGCCTGAGTTCAAATCCTTAGAACCCACATAAAATTCTGGGTGTAACTGTGCCTGTAACCCCAAGGGAGAAGAAACAGGAGGCTCCCTAGGGCTTCCTGGCTATCAAATTAGCTCCACAGTCAGTGAAGTACCTTGTGACAAGGGAATAAGGCAGAGTGAGAGAAGAGGATGTACAATGTCTTCCTCTGCCCTCTATGTGTGCATGGGATTGCACAGTCTCATACACTGGTGTGCATATGTCACATATAGATACCACACACTCTCACACACAAGGAAGGAGGAAGGAAGGAAGGAAGGAAGGAAGGAAGGAAGGAAGGAAGGAAGGAAGGAAGGAAGGAAGGGAGAAAGAAAGAAGAAAGAAAGAAAAATCTGATTTGCCTACTTTATCCTCAAAGCAAGATACCTCTTAACATTCAGTAATTTAATGGTATAACCTATACATTACTGGGAAAATTAATGGAGTACATGTTTTAACAAAATTCCATTTACTGAGTGAAAAATGATTCTAGTTCCACACCATTATCTTCAAACATAATTAAAGCAAAATGTATGAACTAATAGAGTCCAAAAGAGAAAGAGAAATCACATAGTACATCATTGTCCTGACATCAGTAACCCTGTCTTCATGAACCGGAGTGTTGATGCCTTTCGAGTTTAGAAAAATTGAGATAATTGGGTAAAGGAAAACCTTGTTGGAAGACATTCACAAAGTCAAGAACTTAAGACTCTTTCATTTTTTCCTCCTATTTCCACTTCAGAAACAAAACAAAAAACAACTTTACAAAGTGTTCTAGCTTAAGGGATTAGAGATCTGGTTTAGTTGACTCATTTACGGATTTGTCTTCTCCGTAGGATGCACTGTAAGACAGCAAACCCACAAGTATAGAATCAAGTATATCCTATGTTTAATAGTAAAGACAAAAGAAACATATATTAAAATACGAGAGGATTTGGGGCTCCTTGTGTCCATTTAAAAGCATTGCAGGGAGATGAGGTTTGGCCATAGAGATAATTCCTGTTCCATTTTGATATCGGACCCAGATATCCCAAGTAAGTTTCTCTGTCCCTTCAGTTCAATGTCAACAAACAGGAACTAGGAGTTCACTCAAGCATTCTGATGACCACAGGTTGGGTAGCAAACGCCTAGGGGCTTTTTTCTGAGTCATGTGGAAACTTCTGCAGGGTGACAGCTGGAGCCTTACAGAATTATCAAGTGTGAGATGAAGCCAGCACCAGAGGAGAGCTTCTCTCTGTTTTTCAAGGCAGTGGCCTTTTATCTTCACGTCTGTTCATTTTGGGACTACAGTGTCTACCAATTACAGGGGTTATTTAAAACTTTGAAGAGTTAGAAAGAAAAACTGCACTTTGTTAAACAATTCTAAACCCAGAGCTTTGATCAGACTTCAAAAGAGAAAAATCTCTTATCAAAATCACCATGACGTTTGCTAGAGACACAGGACAGATCCGCCAATGAGGCAGACGGATTGACTCCAAGGTACCTCGGAGAGTTTTCCAGAAGGCTGGTTCCTTCCCATTTCCTTTATCTGGAATATAAAGGAACCAATCAGAAAATTATGACATTAATTAAAAACAGTGAGTTGAAATAAAGATGCTGTAATAGAGAAACAAAAGCTAATTTGAACACATTTTCCCAAACCCAAAAGGGTGAAGGCATTTATTTAATATGGTAGGTTCGGTAGCAATCAGGAGGCTGGATTTACCCAGCTAAATCTACCCCTCAGCAAACTGGACCTAAGATACCCAGTGCTTACTCAGTAAGAATCAAGAGTAGATTCAAAGCTTTGTAGTCTCAAAGGCTGAAATTTAAATCCTGGCTCTGCTACGTTTGGCTTCACGCTTTGACTTGCTTAGACTCCTCAGCATCTTGGGTTTTTAATTTCTATGTTTCTGTTCCTCATACCTACTTTTCGGTTTAGTATGGAATTGAATGAGATCAATGCACCTAGAATTTCCAAGCTCATATCACGTACATAATGAATGGCAACTATGATTATGATCATTTGTGTTATCGACGAGTAACCGAGAGATCTATCAGAATTCCCTTCTTTTTCTTTGTTATCCCTGAGCGTTGGGCATTAATGTTTGCTCTTCTGGTTCCATTCTATCCAAATCGAGCTCTGTTATGTCCTGTGATTTAGGCAATCTGAAAGCATGTATATTTGATTGGATAAGGCAAGCATCTCATCCGTGGAGCATGTGCCTCACTGTGTGAAGTGAGAAAGTTACTTTCTAAAAGAAATGGCCCTTCCAGAGGTGCAAAATGAGGAAGGCTTCATGATTTTGTATGCTCTATGGATCAAAATTTGAGGTTTAGAGGAGAGGCTGGTTCTAGGTTCTATTAGACACTGAAGAAAACCACTTAGCATTTGGAGGGATTTTTCCCACATCCTTGCAAGAATTTGTTATTTTTGATTGCTTAATGGTAGACATTCTGAATGGGATATGATGTACTCTCAATGTAGTTTTAATTTTTATGACCCCAGTGAACAAAGGCATTGAACTTTTTTCATTTATTTGTGGGCCATTTGTATCCCTGTGTTCTGTTTACTTGTCCATTAATTGACTGGATAATTTGGATTTGATGCTCCATTTATCAAGTCCTTTATATATGCTTGCATAGGAACTTGCTTTCAAATGAGGAAATAGAAAAGATTTGCTCCCATTCTTCTTTTTCTCTTAACCATATTGTATCCTTTTCATACAATCCCATTTCCCAGTTTTTGTTATTATTTCCTTAGATCTTGGAGTCCTTTGAGAAAATTCCTACCTTTGTGCTATCTTTGTGCTTACCTCTTGAAGTTTAGGAGTTTCAGGTCTTACATTAATTTGAATTGCTATTTTATACCAGATGAGAGATACAATCTAGTTACATTCACCTGCATGTGAATGTACGCTATTGGTGGGAACATAAACTAGTATAGCCAGTAGGAGAAATCAATATGGAGGTTCTCCCAAACACTAGAAGAACTACCACATGATCCTGCTCTACCATTCCTGAAGGAGTCTTAATAAGTCAGCATAGAAGAGGTATCTTTACATTCATATTTATTATAGCACTATTCATAATAGCCCAGTTATAGAACCAGCCTAGTTTTTCATCAACATATGAATGGATTAAAAACAATGGCATTTCACTCAGCTGTAAAGAAGAAATTGTGTAACTTACAGAAAAGTGGCTGTCAGGCAGCCTCCAAGAATGCTAGTAAAAGGAGATAGCCCTGATTTATAAGACTGAGGCTCAGGAATTGACTTCAGGGTTGAGAAGAACAAAAAGACAGCAATGACAGGAGAAAGGGGAACCCAAAGCATTGAGGGTTTAATGGCTAAACTATTAAGATAAAGACTTTTGGGGCTGGAGAGATGGCTCAGCAGTTAAATGCACTAGCTGTTCTTGCAGAGGATGTGGGTTTGATTCCCAGCACCCACATGATGGCTAACAACTTTCTAGTAACTCCAGTTCCAGGGGATCTGACATCCTCTTTTGACCTCCAGGGCACTGTACAACATGGGTGCACCTACATACATGCAGGCAGGTAATATACTTATCACATAAAATATGAAAAAATAAGTAAAATCTTTTTAAAAAGCCTAAGATAGACTCTGGGCCAGGAATATCTTTATTATATCAAAGCCAGGTCTTTAGTCCAGAAAAAGACACCCATCCATTCAACCACTCTGAATGTATGTCTGAAGTTTTACCATATGCTTGCTGCTACTCTAGGCATACATATAGAATACAAAGTTCGTTTTCCCAAATACTTTATACTCAAAGTACATAGACAATAAATACAATAATACAATATTTCATAAATGGTGATTAATGCAATGAAGAATAACAATGCAGAGGAAAGCGAGAGGACAGGATGGAGATTGGGGATGGAGTGCAAATAAAATGGCCAGGGAAAGCCTCTTGAGAAGGGTGTAAGCAAAGACACAAAGAGAAGTAGCCACGCATTCCTGTGGGGAAAGATGATTACAGAAAGGAGGAACAGAAGGAACGAAAGCAGAGGACAGCACCCAGTAGGTCTGCCCAAGAATCTCCCAAAAGACCAATAAAGCTGGAAAAGGATCAAAGAAGTCAAGAAGAATAGAAGGCAAGCCAAGAGTTGTGGAATCACATTGTGTGGACTGGTGGGCTGTGGTAAAGAGCTCATGCTGAGTCAAATGAGAGCTGTTAGATGGCTTTAAGCAAAGATATTGACATGACATGGTAAGGCATAAGGTACATGATACATAGAGGTCAGAGAGTCATCTGAGCAAGAAACAGTGGTGTCTAGGACAGTGTGCCTACCAGGGAGATGCGAGGAAGTGGCTGGGCTCTGGATATTTGCTGAACTTACAGTTTTCTGAGGGACTAGTTACTATACATGAAAGGAGAAGACGTGGGCATGAGCCTAAGCTATTTGCCTTGAGGCTATAGCTGGATTTTTAATAAGTCAAGCTCAACAAAGTGGTCTGACCTATTTAGGGAACTGAGTTCCTCAAATCCCCTGAAAGCTTGCCCAGATACAAGGTACCTACATGCAGGTGGTTGGATTGTCTCATAAGCATTGAAGGGGGGGTATGGGCAAACCATCCCCAGAGCTCTACTTCTGATGTGTAGAGTTGAGGGAGATTTGTCTCCTGGGTCGTACCTGCTGTTCTGAGTGACCAGTGTCCTCTGGGTCTACCACCACATAGAGCAGGTTACCTTGTTCTGTTTTCCTTCTATTTATCTCCAGATGAGTGAAGGTATTCCAAAGACACAGGGCCAAGATACGCAGTGGGACAGGACAAACGTTAAGACAACAACAACTTTTCCCTATTTACATCCTAGCAGCCAAAGGCTGGTAGTCTTTCAAAAATATTTTATTCTTTGAGAATTTCAGATAATGTATTTTGATCATATTCAAACCTCCTCTCCCATCTCTACCCCACCCTACTACTCCACCCAATTTATGCTCTCTAGTATTATTTTTCTTTTTATTTATTATCTTTCTTTTGTATTTTTATGTGTATGAGTGTATTGCCTACATATGTGTAAGTGTACTGATGTTGTACAGTGCCCAGGAAGGTCAGAAGGGGGCGTCGGGTCCACTGAAACTAGAGTTACAGACAGCTGTTAGCAGCCATGTGTGTGTTGGGAATTGGTCCCAGGTCCTTGGCCAGAGCATCCAGTGCTCTTAACTGCTGAGCCATCTTAGAGAAAACTGACTCTGCCTCTCCAAGCAGCTATCAATTGGCAACAAATCCTCAGCTGGGTCTGGGGCTTCTCTACAACCTCTATACTGGAGTTTTCATCTGACATCAGCTTGCATTGATCTTACATATGCCATCACACAAGCTGTGAGTTCATGGGTTCCTTCTATTCATCTACCACTTCTGGCTCTTGCAATCTTTCTGCCACCTCTTATGCAATGTTCTTTGGCCTTTGGGGGAAAGTGTGTAATATAGGTGTCCCATGTAGGGCTGAGCATGCCACTGTCTCTTACTCTCTGCATATTTACCAGTTGTGGTTCTCTGTGTTAAATGATCTCCCCTGTGTTTCTCTGTCAGAGTTGAGAGATGCACTAATCTATGGGGATAGCAATATGTCATTGGAAATTGGTTTAATATTTTGTCTATTTAGTAGAATAATATAGTATGTTCTTCTGTATAGCCTGTGACCTATGTAGTCCCTTGGCTCTGATAACAGTCCCAGGTATGGACCCCATCTTAAAAAGTGGCCTTAGGTCTAATCAGAAGGTGGTTAGCTCCCCCCATAGCATTTTAAATTAGTTAACAGGATTTATTATAAGAGTAGGGAAATTAGCAGATACTACCAGGTCAAGCCTGGGAGATGAGCTATGAGAACCTCAAAGGAGGGATGCTGGTGGGAAGAGGAACAGAGAAGGCAGTATTGACTCAGGCAAGTGCAGGCTGGCATGGATCACTTTGCCTCTTGGGTCTTTTCAAATGGAAGCTATCTTTAACTGCTGTCTACCCTTTACTCTTCTCAACTTGTTACCAAAATTAGTTCATACCATGTACTACTGGATGTTACACTTTTTTAATTTATTGACAATTTGGTTTACACCACTTACTTCGCCAAAACTATAAAAAAGGTACACATGCACAGCTATGTTTATTGCAGCTCTGTTCACAATAGCAAAAAGCTGGAACCAGCCCAGGTGNTGTGTGTGTGTGTATTTACTGGGGTATATTTACTGGAACCAAGTCATCAGTGGCTACACCACTAAAGAAAATGATACCACACTTCCCTAATTTCAATTAACTGTCCAAAATCCCTCATTGAGAAGTAGAGTCTCTTGAGTCCCTGCTCCATGCATGATGAAAGGGTGGCAGGCCCACCTTTGTGCAATTCTTGTGCAGGCCCCATAGCTGTAGTGAGTTGGTGAGTGCAATGGCTATGTCATGCCCAGAAGACAATGTTTCATAACAATCCCCCTCAACCTTTCTGCTCCTTCTTGCCCATGTTCCCTGAACACGAAAGGGAGTAATATAGATGTCTTATTTGTGGCAGAGCACTTCATAGTCACTTATTCTCCAATTCTCCAGTCTTTAGCCAGTTGTGAGACTCTGCATTAACCAGTACCTCAAGTATAAAAGGAGGCTTCTCTCATGGAGGCTGAGACCAGCACTCATCTATAGGTACAACCATAAGTATTTAGCAGGCAGTTTGACACCATGTCCATTTAACAAAGGAACAATAGTAGGCTCTCCCATATGGCCTATGACCTCCCTGGCTATGGGTTTTTGCCCCGGTTTACAGTACCAGGCATGAGTTCCCTCCTGCAGAGCAGGCCTCAAATCTAATCAGAAACCAATTGGCAACCCCCTTACAGCAGTCATGCCACGTTTCCACTGGTGAGCATATCTTGCTGGACAGGCCATTTTTGTCACTCTTGGAGTCTATAGCTGAAGAGGATCATTATGGCTTTTCTCATAAAGCCTCTTGCACAGATCCTTCTGGCCCTATACTATCTCTGTATTCATCTCTTCCATAATTACTAATGTCTTCCTCATCTTTCAGACATAAATAGCTGAATACTTGACATAAGCTTTTCTAGAGGGCCCCACAAGAACCCTGTCCTCTAATTTATGTATTGTCAAACCATTCTGAGTGTGTTCATCTCGTGGGGTCTTTCCCCACCCTCACCCACCACTTCTTGTTTTTACTGGCTCAGATCTCCTGAAAGTGAACTGGTGTAACTCAAATGTCTACTACAAATTTAGTCTCTGACTATAGTCTTCACACCATTTCCATCCTCCCCTGTCCCCTCCAACTCCTCCCACACCCACTACACCCTCTCAATTTCCTGTGCCTTTCATACATGCATTTATATATTGATTCTCCCTCCTCGGCATCATTGATTGCCTGCAGCTCTTCATCTTGAAGTGGAACCCCTTGAAATTAATCTTCCTTAAGGCTCCATTGTTTGTTTCTTTCATGCTTTTGAAAACCCTTTCTTATCTTTCCACTGATATTAGCCTTAGTGGATATTTTCTTCCACTTCAAAATAGCTCAACTGGTGACATTCTACCAGTGTTCAGGATAAAGTAGTTCTTTGCATTAGTCTAATGCATACACACACACACATATATATATATATATATATATATATATATATAAACACACACACAGACACAGGCACAGGCACACATACATGCATACACTCCCTATATCTTTCATGTCATTGGCTTGTGAAGTCAGAGATCCTATTGAACAACTTACTTTGACATCTATGTTATAATCTCAACTTTCACCTAGGAATGGTCACCTCTGAGAACCTTACCACGCTCCCCACCTTGTGCTTGGAAAAGGTAAATCAATCCATGAAGCTTTGCACTTGAGCTCACTGCAGGCACTCTTGAAAATATATTGGCAATTTCTATGCTTTGGGGTATGCTAAGTAGTCAACCTTGCAGTTTATTTTAAATGAAATGCTGTTGTTTTTAGCATTTCTTTGCATAACTGCATTTTAGGGTATCTGTCCCAAATAACAGCTATTCAGGAAAACATGGAAAAGAATCTGCCTGCTAGCTATTGTGGCTTGAGTTTTCCTACAAATTGTTATACCCTTCAAACTAATTTTTAGTTGACAATGGAAAAAATCGGTATAAATAAGAGTTGATTTGCCAGGCATGCTGACCCACACCTTTAATCCCAGCACTCAGGAGGCAATTCCAGACAGATCTATGTAAGATCAACATCAGCCTGGTCTACATAATGAGTTCCAAGGACACTGGGGCTACAAGGAGACCCTGTCTCATAAAAGGGGAGGGTGTTAACCTCTTTAGGGATGCTGGAACTCCTGCTAACATGCACGTGCCTTCCCTCACAAACACATGTAGTGATGTTAAATATTCCATACGGAAATATAAAACATGAAGAAACAATGACAGTGTGCTTATGAGGACAGGAATTCTATTGGCCAAAACCAAATTCTTCAGGAGCATACCTGTCAGTCACTCCATGTGGTAAAGGAAGATTTAAACTATTTGTTTAATACAGCAACCAACCCATGTGTCTCAGACAATTAAAGAAGTAACCATCCTGTTTTGGGTTAAGTTTTGAAGTGCAGCCCAGACACCTTATCCATGACTCTTAAATCAGCAAAGCATGGAAAACATCAGATTCCATATAACGTTTCTCCCTAACAAAATGTGTTTCCCAGTCAGCAACACTGGGATCTAGAATATTCCACAGAAAACTTCCAGACTTATTTTCTCCTGGACTACCAAAGTTTTGTATGGAGTAAATACATTAACTCACATTTTCAAATGCATTTGTAATCCCACCATTGACCTAAAAAAGCTTCAGAGAATTATCAAAAGACAGCATGACAACAAATGAAATAAGCCAAACACAGGAGAATATTATGACATACAACTTAACCAAAATGGGGTAAATTAATAGAAGTAGAAAATGGAACAGAGGTAACCAGGAGCTGTATAGAGTGGGATGAGGACACGAGAGAGAAGAGTTTAATGGGTACAGAGTTTCTGTTGGAAGGAAAGAAGGAGAAAAAAGAAAGAAAGAAAGGAAGGAAGGAAGGAAATAAAGAAAGAGAGAGAGAGAAAGAAAGAGAGGAAGGAAGGAAAGAAAGAGAAATAAATAAAAATAGGAAAGAAAATACGAATTAGTAATGTACATGTATCATTGTACAGAAAAGAGCCCTATGCCCCACTGGTAACACTGGGATATTTTTACTCCCACCTATAGACTAGCCAGAAACATGGTTCAGGAGTTTCCTTGGAATATAACATTCATACACATGTATAAATTATTTAACATTGTAGGTTTATAATGGAAAACGTCAGGTATTAGTCCTTCCATCTGCCTCTAAGACTTTTCCCTGGAGGAAACCACTTTAACATAGTGGTGGTCATCTGCCAAGTTGCTATTTCATGCTGCACTATCTTTACAGATCATTGCAACTTTCTGCTGTACAGAATGGTAGTTCATTTGTGTCCCTCCCACCTTCTCTTCCCTCCACCCGCCCCCAGAGAGTAACATCATCCTTCTCAGTTCCTTCCACCATTCATCTCAGACCCCTTAGGCTTGAACATCCATTTATTATTTAAGCAATTCAAGGAAATTTCTTTTGACTCTCCGTTTTGGAACAAGGGATGCAAGATAAGTGGAATCTCTTCCTTTCACCTCTCCTGCCCCTTCATCTTCTAACATTTGTCATCTCTAGCTTCATCTTCTCCTGGCCAAGGCCAATAGCAGTTATGGTGGTAAAAGCATCTATGATGCCTTTGCAAGTTCACTGCACATGTCCAACACTAGTAAACTTAGTAAACCATGTTTCTGTTGCTTCAGTCATATAGGTAACACTAGGTGCTGAGACACTGGGTGGCCTGTAAGCACTCTTCGTTCTCTGGATTCAAATGAAGTGGAACATATGATTCTTGGACGATAATCCAAATGTTTAGTTCAAAGACAAGTATTGTGCTATATGCTTACCAGGGGCTAAAAGTCACAATTTTTTTTGGAATTTTTGAGACAGGGTCTCCCTGTAGTTCTGGCTGTCCTAGAATTCACTATGTAGACCAGACTGGCCTTGAACTCACAGAGATCCACCTGCCTCTGCCTCCCAAGTGCTAGGACTAATGGAGTGTGCCACTACGCTTGGCTCTAAAAGTTTCATTTATTTAGCTGTAGTTTGTGATCCTATCTTGGTTGGTTAGTTGGTTGGTTGGTTGGTTGGTGGGTTGGTGGGTTGGTTGGTTGGTTGGTTGGTTGGTTGGTGGGTTGGTGGGTTGGTTGGTTGGTTGGTTGGTTGGTGGGTTGGTGGGTTGGTTGGTTGGTTGGTTGGTTGGTGGGTTGGTTGGTTGGTTGGTTGGTGGGTTGGTTGGGGGGGTTGGTTTGTGGGTTGGTTGATTGCTTGGTTGGAGGGTTGGTTGGTGGGTTGGTTGGTGGGTTGGTAGGCCAGTTTTTATTGATGTTTTTGGAAGCCTTACTTTCCTTCCTGCATTCTGTTTCATGTTCATTCTCCAAAGTTGCTAGACTTGTCAATCTATCAGTTTAGTGGTCTGCATGACAGAGCTCATCATATTTCTGCTCCTGTATAGGAAAGCAGCTGCTTTCACAGCATGATGCACAAATGCCTTTTCACTGAGCTCCACAGTGTGATTCAGCATTCATTTATTTGTTTGAAGTTTTTTATCTGTTCTCAAATTAACTCTAATTCTTCTGAGGTTAGCCATTTATGACTTTGTTTTTTTCTTTCTTAAGGGACTAGGGAAAAATCCCATATTTTATGTTTCTTTATTCACTAAATATCTCAGGACTAGTATTAACCTACTTTTATTCAAGATTTAAACATTTTCATGATAAACAAAAACTCTCAAGAAACCAGGCATAGAATGTAGTTCCACATAACAAAAATGGTATAGGACAAGTCCACAAATTTTAAACTCAAGAGTAAAAAGCTAAAGGCTTGTCCTCTTAGATCAGGAACAATACAAGGATGAGCACTCTCACCATTTCTACTCAAGATAATACTAAACCCTGACCAGAACAAGAGACACAAAAAAAGAAATCAAAGATATCATCACATGACAAAAATCTTAGATATGAGACCTTAAAGAATCCATAAGAAAATGGTCAGAACTAATAAAAAAAATCCATTGAGTTGTAAAATAAAAGATAAAAACACAAAATTCAATGGTAGTTCTATTCACTAACAACAATCACCCCTGAATCAAGAAAACAGTCCCATTTATAATATCCTGCCAAAAGATAAAATACCCAGAATAAATTTAAACAAGGATGTTAAAGATCTATATATTGAAAAATATAAAATACTAATAAAATAAATTAAACAAATAAAACAGAAAATCCCATATTTATAAATATAAAAAATACTACTATTCATATTGGTTAAAATGTTATATAGAATCAACACAACCCCTATGAAGCCTCTAATGGAATTTTTTACGAAAATACAAAAATTATTCATAGGAAACTACAAAAGACCTTGAATTGACAAATCAATATGAGAAAGAACAATTCTGAAGGTATAACATTAACCTATGTAAAGATATAAATTATAGTAATAAAAGCAGTATGGTTCTGGCATAAATTTAACACATCAATCCATGCAATTCATTTATATGTAAAAATCCCATAAATGAATCCACACATTTCCATTCAATTGATCTTCAAATGCAGTGCTTGCTCCATGGTCTCTGCTTTAGTGCCAGCCTCCAAGGTCCTGCCTTGAGTTTCTGCCTTGATTTCCCTCAGTGATGTACTGTAACCTGTAAGCTAAACAAATCTATTTGTCTACAAGTTGTGTTTGGTTAGTGCTTTTCACAAAACAGGAAGAAAAGTAGAAAATGAGACCATACAACAAGTAGAAAATAGCCCTTAACAAAGGGTTTTTGGAAAACTGAGCACCTACACAAATGAAATTGGACCCTTCTCTTACACCATATCCAAAAATTAATTGCACATGAATTAAAGACTTAAATATTAGACCTGATACTATAGAACTTCAGAAACCAAACGGTGTGTGTAGGGGGAGTGCTTTACAATAATGGTCATAGACCAGTGACAAAATCCCAAAGCACAGATAATGAAAGCAAAAATAGACAAATGAAGCTATATCACATGAAATTGGTTTTTTCAGACAGGGTCTCCCTGTAGCCCCAACTCCTGGAACTCACTATGTAGACCAATCTGGCCTTGAACTCACAGAGATCTGCCTGCCTCTACCTCCTGAGTTCTGGGATTACAGGCCTGTGCCACCATGCCTGGCTTACATGAAATTCTTTAGCACAACAAAAAATCTACAGAGTGGGAAAAGCCTAAAGAATAGTTAATATACCAAGCACATAAGGAAGATATCAATCTGATTAAAAATGTACAAAAGCTCTTCAAAGACATTTCTAAAGAAGAAATACAAATGGCCAACACACACACACACACACACACACACACACACACACAGGCACGCACGCACACACACCACATTATTAATGATCTGGGAAACACAAATAAAAAGCAGAATGAGATATTATCTCATATCTACCATCAAACAACAATAAACAAATTAAGATATGAGAAAAAAATGCTGGCAAGGCTAGGCATGTTAATGTCAGCGTTTAATCCCAGCACTCAGAAAGCAGAGGCAGGTGGATCTTTGTGAGATTGAAGCCAGCCTGATTTAAATATTGATTTCCAGTAAGTTCCATGCCATCTCAGGCTACTAGGGAGATCCTATCTAAAAAAATCAAGCAGCGGCAACAAAAACCATTGGCAAGAATGTTTTTTAAGGGGCTAGTGGTCTGCACCTTGGTGCAGGCCACGGGGTAGTTACCTGGGCAAGCATCTGCCGCCTCTGCCGCAGGTAGGGGGTCGTGGGCGGGACCGTCCTATGTCTTTCTTTCACGCCAGGACCAGAGGGTCCGGGGCTAGTGCTCTGCACCTTGGTGCGGGCCACGGGGTAGTTACCTGGGCAAGCATCTGCCGTCTCTGCTGCAGGTAGGGGGTCGTGGGCGGGACCGTCCTATGTCTTTCTTTCGCGCCGGGACCAGAGGGTCCGGGGCTAGTGGTCTGCACCTTGGTGCTGGCCGCAGGGTAGTTACCTGGGCAAGCATCGGCCGCCTCTGCCGCAGGTAGGGGGTCGTGGGCGGGACGTCCTACGTCTTTCTTTCATGCCGGGACCAGAGGTTCCGGGGCTACTGGTCTGCACCTTGGTGCGGGCTGCCGGGGCGCGGGCTAGGTCAGGCATATCGCCCCCCCCCCCC
>VZQC01005468.1:932648-950686 GCA_009823505.1 Rhizomys pruinosus | reverse complement strand
AAGGAAACAGCCAGAATTGACCAGAATCCAAGACAACAGCTCCAGAGAGAGTGGACTGTTCTGCTTCTCATCCACCTGTGCCCCTTTTCTAAGCCCAGGGAATAATCTGCAGAAGAGGGGGCATGGTAGAATGTAAGGGCTGCGTTTGGGGTGAATGGTGAAACTACAGCAATGTAGTCTGGACCCTCATTTGATTAACCTGATTGAACATACAACCCCTCACTCCCCGCTGGAAGGTGGGGCTGTGGGGATTTAGGCACAACAGCCTGCAAATTGGTTTTGCATGAAGGATGCTTGTACTCATGGATTATCACTTATAGCTAAAACATGGAAAAAAAACTGAGAGAAATATGCAGGACAGTCATGGCAGAATGCATGATCTCAGTTGGGGTGGGGGTGGGGGGGAAGGGAAAGGGAAATACGCCTGAACTGAATTGGAAAATGAGGTATGAAATGCACAAAGCATCAATAAAACAAATGTTAAAAAAAATGTTTTTTAAAAATGTATCCTTGGGGCTGGAGAGATGGCTTAGCAGTTAAGAGCACCAACTGCTCTTGCAGAGGATCCGGGTTCGATCCCCAGCACCCACATGGCAGCTGAAAACGGTCTTTAACTCCAGTTCCAGGGGAATCCGACACCCTCTTCTGACCTCTGTAGCATTGCACGACACAGTTGCACAAACCTACATGCAGACAGTATATTCATACACATAGAGAGTAAAATTTAAAAAATTAAAATAAAAAGGTATCATTATACATTGCTAGTAAGAATGCAAATTACCTATCCATGTTAAAAATTAGTATGAAATTTCCTCAAAAACTATATAGAGACCTATTATTATAGAATCCAAAAGTCCCACTGCTGGGTGGGCTCCAAAAATGCAGTTTCCATGTTTATTGCAATATCACTCATAATTGTTAAGATATAAAACAGAATTTACTGTGCATCAATAAAAGAATAGATGAAGAAAATAAAATAATATTCAGCCTTTAAGAGGACATCAGTCATACCAATTTAAACAACATAGGTAAATCTCCAATACAGTTAAACATAGAAAATCAAATACTACATTATATATATATACATATATATATATGTGTGTGTGTGTGTGTGTGTGTGTGTGTGTGATCATAGTTTAACTTAAAAAAGAAGAGAGTAAAATGTTAGTTTGAGGGCAGCAGGGAATAAAATTCTGGCCTAAGTTCCAGAATCTATCCGAGGTCTGTGCACAACATATGATAAGAGCTAATATTAATGTATTAAAAGGTTTGAGGAAAACTGATTTTAAGGTCAATAATCATGTGAGGTGACATGTATATTAATGATCTTGACTGATGCAATCATTTTAAAAAGTATATAAAACACACATTATAGGCCACACATATGTACATATTTGTCATTTAAAATAACAACAAAATAATGAAGCAGTAGGTCCCTGATGGACATGGGTGTGATTACTACTGTTTCAAGAGTCACCTTGCTTAGTAAGCAGGAGAATCCCCAATGGCCAAGTGAGGAATGGCTGTGTCCACGGTGGTATCTTATGCCTCACTGAAAAGTTCATCAAAGTTGTAATGAAAACCTGTTCCTTTTTGCTTTCCACTGCTGTCATATCATTTATGAACTGCCTTAAATCAAACTGTACCCCAGGGGTATTTCCTTAACCTGTTATGTTGGCGTCATCATTTTTTTGTTTTCATTTTTTTAGATTTGTTTTTACTTTTGTTTTCTGTGAATGAGTGTTTGCCTGCATGTGTATATGTGCAAGTGTGTGCAGTGACCATGGAGGTCAGAAAAGGATGTCCAGCCCCCTGGAAATGGAGTTACAGTTAGCCGTGAAGTGCCTGATTGGGGCTGGGCACCAATCCCAAGTCCTCTGCAAGAGTAGCCAATGCTCTGAACTGCTGAGCCCTCACTCCAGTCCTCCTTTGCCATTGGTACAAACCATGAATCATTTGTCTACAAGCTCACAGTTTACTTCTCCACCACTCATAGTACCTTTGTCTGTCTGCTTCACTGTTGGATCCTCAGCACCCAGAGTATTATTGGGAACGGCCATCATTCACTGAGCATCATATGAACAGAGAATTAATTATTTAATGTGGGCTAGAGAGATGGCTCAGCAGTTAAGAGCACTGACTACTCTTGCAGAAGACTCAGGTCAGGATCCCAGCACACACATGCAGGCTAACAACCCTCTGTAACTCCAGTTTCAGGGCATCAGACACACTCTTCTGACCTCTGGAGGCGTTGCATAAGATGGGTGCACTTACATACATTCAGGCATATCACTTATACACAAATAATTTGAAAATAATTAAAATGTATTTAGTGGATGAACGGCTAAAAATGCTGCATCTGGACCCTTACATCTCAAAGCTATTCACAAAGTTACAAAATGGCCAAAACAAAAGTTGCTTTGATGTCATTGAAAATGAAACAGGCTTACTACTTTTCCATACTTTAATTATTTTATTCTATTTTTAGTTTGTGCTTATGAGGGTTTTGCTGTATTAAGCGCACCTATGTCATGCAATGCCTGTGGAGGTCAGCAGAGGGCATCAGATTCCCTGAACTGGTGTTATTGACAGTTGTTAGCTTCCATGAGGGTACTGGCAACTGAACCCCGGTCCTCTGTAAGGGTAGCCAATGCTCTAAACCCCTGAGCTGTCTCTCCAGCCTTGACATTTCTTTTTAAGACCAAAGATAGCCTACTCCTTAGGCTTCAAACTAAAACAAGGAGAGCTTCTCCGCCCTGCCAATCACCTAAAAGGGCCTGTTGCTTTACTGCCAGACAAGCTGAGTCCACCAGTAACACCAGATCATGTCCTCAGAACTTCACCTTGAAAGAATGTCTCTGCCTTACCTGCTTAAGACACTTTGAAATAAGTAGGGAGTGAGATTTTATCAGCATAGGGGTGAGAAATGGGTAAGAATAAACTCAAACTTGTGCTTAACATTTCGAATGACAGAATCAGAGGAATTTTATGCATTGGCTCTTTTGATATAAGATTGCTTCTTAGAATATGACATTTTCAGTCACTGCTTAATAAAAATAGTTATTTAAAGATCAGGTGACCACCTTCCAGGGATTTGTATTCCCCTAAAACAACAGTTAGCCAAGGTAATAATTTAAGATCAAGTCCTAAGAACAGTCAGTTGGAGGTAATTGTCTTCTGATAGATGGCATGAAAACTATTGACTTATTGTGCCCACATTTTTTTTACTATGCGCATAAGTCTAATTCGAGAGACCAGGCCTTTTTATATCAAGCTCAACAAACATTTATGGTTGTCTCTATCGTACTGCTGTGAGATTATATAACATCATTCCATTCCCCCAAACTATATTAAATTTTTCACTTTCTGCTTCCACTTCAAGTTGCTTATGCCATTCACAGTTATTTCCTAACCCCTTCCTCCAAAGAATGAAATATTGAAAAATGTTCCCCAGATAAACTGTGGTACAATGACAAAACGAAATACTATTAAACACTAAAATGTTAGCTTTCAAGACATGGAAGAACCTGGATGAACTGTAAACGAATGTCATTAAATAAGAGAAGGTATCTGGAACAGCTGTGTAGTATACGATCTCAGCAATATGGCATCCTAGGAAGGAAGATGGCAGAGAGTGCCCAAGGCTAAGAGAAGTGAGGGGTGAGTAGGCCAGGAACAAAGGATTTGGGGTGGTGACAATACTTACAAACATATAGTGATGGGCACGTGCCATTATACATTCCACAAACACACAGACTGCAAACACCAGGGGTGAACCCTGATGCATATTCTGGGCATGACTGATAATGGTCAGTTCCGACAAATGTATCATTCTGAAGTCAGATGTTGACAGTAAGAGAGATCGTACCTGAGTGGGATCAGAAGATGAATGGTAATTCATATATTTTCTACTTTCCAGTTTTGCTAAATCTGCTCTATGAAATCTATTTTTCAAAAAACCCTCTAGTTCTCTCAAAGCTAAGTAATCCCATTGTATGAGTCCATTTAGGTGCTCGGGACATAATGAAAGAAAATGTTACTTATAATTTAATCTTGATTTCTTTTAAATTCACCTTCATTCTGTGTAAACAAATGCCAAGCAAAATGTGCCTATTGTATGCATGGGCACGTACTGCTCAGCATCCTGCTGATAGCCAGAACATGGAATAGATCTTTATGACCAAATTTATAATTCTAAACTTGAAGCCAACAAACTTACAGGTAGCAAAAGTGCTTGTAAAGCACTGACCTCTGATTAGTTAATGTACAGAGAAAGCACAACCTTTCAAATGTGAAAAGCCTTTGTATTCTCCTGACAAGGAAAAGAAATACTTGCTTAAGGCAATGATTAATCAATAAACCAACTGACCAAAACTGGCACTACATTACTAAATAAATAAACGTGCATTCTAAATTGGAGAGTGCTCTAGCTCTTTTCACCTTGGGAACAGGAGACACAGCCAAAAAAAAATTGATAAAAGGATTGCCAAGTGCCCAAATAGCTTGACAAACAGTAAAGATAAGACAGGAGCTGTGTCTGTAAAACAGTGCTCTGTTAGCTTAATCAGGAAAGAAATGCCCCAGATCTCATATAACCAGAGTACCCAGATCTCATATAACCAGAGTATAGAAATGGCCAGCACAGGTTAGATGTTGCTGGGATTTTACAACTAAGTCTACACATCAAACAGAGTATATGTTTCCTGTATTCATTTCATCTATCTCTGTTGTTTCCCTGATTTAAGACCTAATTGACTCCTGAATCAACCACTTGGAACACATGCTAAGTTTGAAGAAAACTATGCCACAATGTCTTCATGAGAACACCGAAGAATGCTTTCTACTAATTAAAGATGGTTGAAGAACCCACTAGGCTGTGTTGAATGAGGCAGAACCTCAAGATTTCTGTTAAACATGCTGTCCATTGTATCCACAAGAATGTGTTTCTAGGTTCTCTTATCTGTAAGGAATAGACATTCAGTCATTACTTACTTCAAATAACTGAGAGTAAGAATGGGCTAGGGGAATTGGTACGTAGAGAAGAATGCCTGTGAGGACTCAGAGACCACGGGACTTATGAATGATAATAATAAAAACTGGAGCAATTTGAAATGTCCGATGCAGTGATCTTTACTCTTCATAGCATAAGAAAATGGAAAAACGAACAAATCCACTTTGGAAAAGTCCTTCCTCCTATCATTTCTCAAAGAATCGTTATTGCTGTGTGTATATTTGTAACTCCAATATTCAGAAGTCTGAGACAGATGACAAGTTTGAGACTAGCCTGGCCTACATAGTGAGATCATGTATCAAAAAAGCCCACCTTCTAAAAAAAAAAAAGGAAAAGAAAAGAATTTCTATACCCATGATTTCAAGATCTGTATTTTGAAATGAAAAATTACAACACATGGGAAATACCTGTGGGAGCTTCTCTTGCTACAAGCAGGTACAGAGCAGTCCTGCTAAGGGAAAGGGAGCACAGTGGCCACCTGCGGCCACTGTAGGGAACTAACCCCTCGGCACAGAGCTCAGTTGGTTAGTTACTTTTGTAACCCGACCTGAGAGGTACTTCCAACTCAGGTCCTTAGCCTAGGAAAACGAAACATTTCCTGTCCGGCCATGCTTTCTCACCTGCCCGAAGACTGCTGGTCTCTGGACAGGAATTTCAGGCTGATGACTGATGGCCTATCTTCAGCCTACACCTACTCACAATCCACTTCACAGCTGGTGACCTGATAGGTCCCCGTCCAGCCCCACACCAGATTCCCAGGTTGGTGGTCTGATGGACCGCTCTCTAACACACTGGCCACAACACTCGAAATCCAGGCCTGCTTTGGCCTGTATGTGCACAGAAATAACAGCCAGGAATTCTGTGTAATGATGGTAATAGAGAATTTGCTTTATTGCCTGCTGCAACTCACTTTTATAAGCAAAATGACACCAGCTCCCAGAGCCAATCACAGACCCCCAGTTACGCACCACAGTATACTGCTGCTCTACCTAGCATCAAATGCCTAGGCCATGTTGCTTGCTCCTTCTTGGGGCAGGGTCAGAGAAATCCCATAATTCCCACATGGTGCCCTGAGGGGTCCTAGCTGAGAAGTAGCCCTAATTCAAATTGAATCTTCCCACAAATACCTTTAGTAATATTAACAAAAATGCAGAATGATTGGAAATTTCAGACAGTGCTGGTTGGACTCTTACAGGGTACAGGTCTGAAAAACTGGATAGCCGTTTGCTACAAGGTTAAATGTACACTTACCACAGAGCCTTTAAGTCCCCTCTGACACACTACTCAACTGAAAAGCAAAGACTTGGTCTTATTCAAAATAGTCCTGAGCTGGCAAAAATTCATATGCCTATGAAACAGGTCAAATGGTGAACAGTTTGCTTCTCTAAAATACAAACCTTGGCAATTGGAAAGGAATGAATTACTATTGAGCACAGTAGCACTGTGCTTATTGTAAAAAGCCAGAAATGGAAGTGGACCAAGGCTCAGAGAAATCTCAGAAGAGAGGCTGGGAGAATGTCAGAGCAGGCAACTGTGAATGCTAGGCTATGGATGTATTATCTACATCAATCTTCTCCAACCCACAAAGTTCAAGGAACATCAGGGAAGAGATGGCAGAAAGAAGTAAGAGCAGAAGATGGGGATGATAGCTGTGGAAGGCTGACTTCTGGGCATGGCATGGCTCGTACCACATTGACTCACAGTAGCCATGGTTACTTACACAAAACTTGTACAAGATCAAGCCAGTTAAAAGTCCAGCATGAATAGGGAAAGGAACCCCTGAGGCTCACTCTTGCCAGTTAATAACTACTAAGGAAAGGAATCAAGCTCCTTTGGGAACAAGGCCTTTTGGTAGGTGGCCCATGCCCTCTTGGATGTCCTCACACTCATGTGTATATGGTAGCACTAACTGGACTCAGGGGGTCATTAATAACAAAAAAGGAGGGCGTGAAATTGTAAGGGAGATAGGGTGGAGGGCATGGAGTTGGAGGAAGGCAGTAAATGGAATTCTCATGAAATTTTGAAAGAATAAAGAAATTTTCAAACAATTTTAATAGGTGCATTAAAAAGGGGGTTTTAGGTATCATGGCTGCACTGGAAATGTGCTGCTTAGGCATGATCAGTTAACATAGAACAAGGAGCCAAGAGGACATAAATTAACCTCTTAACTCTTATTAAAGAAGTTCCTCCATGCAACAGGAGGCCAGGAACTCAAAAGGGCATGAATGGACAAACTGTGGAGATTAGGAGTCTACAGAGGGTGGTTCCATGGACAGGTCACCAATATTTAACCTCACCTCCCCAGGGCTCAGGAACATTGTGAAAGAGGGGGCAGAAAGATCCAGGGATGTGGTGCAAGACCATATGGAGATGAGCCCTACAAGCTCCTGAGACCCTGTTCATATGAACCTACAACATTGGTGCCAGTGTGCACAAGACATGCAAACTCAGACAAAAATACAGCACAGAACTGCAGAAATGAGTAGCAGAACCCAATCTTAGCTGAAGAAATATTAGCAGCTGATTTCAGTTGGACGAGGAAGAACAATCCTTCTTTAAGAGAGGAGCTCTGGATAGGCTGACTAGAGCTCAGAGGATGAACTGTCACTGAGCAATGGCTGGGGAGCATACTTTGGCACAATAGACCCTAATGACAGAATGTATGCACTGGGGTCAGGGAGTGCTGTGGAAGGGCACCAAGGGAGAAGTGGATCAATGGATAAAGGCAATTGAGACTGATTATAAAATTTTGTATGAAATACACAAAAAAAATCAATAAAATTTCAGTAAAAATAAATGTCTCTTTTTTAACAGGAAATTCTCAAAGGAAAGGAAATTATGTTATCCTTTCTCAAGTCGTGTGTTTTTGGGCCCTTGACTCTCTTTTAGTTTTACAAGTTGCTGTATCCAGTTTGCAAAAAGGAAAGAAATTTGTTTTGCTTTTAGTTAACTTTTTATTTTTTAAATATTTAATACCAAAGTTAGTGATCTTTGACGTCATTTATGCTTTTCTAAAGGATAAGCCTTTCCCTCTGAAAATAACATTAACCTCTTTGCCCTGAAGTTTTTTCCCCTAATTATTTTTACCTTTAGCAGAAAAATAGCCAAACATAGGTTATAAAAGGCAAAGAGAAACCATAGATTTTCTAATGAAAAACACATGACAGAAATGTATTTAGACCACAGTGTTGATGTGGAAGAATGTTCTATTGTTTTGCTAGATTAGCTGCTAAGTCTTTCAGAGCCTGCTATCCTCCTCATCAAAATGCACAAAGAATTTCCCAATTTCTGTTAAATTGAAGTTGAATATTTTATTCTTCTTTTCTATTTTTTATTATTTGAGAATTTCATCGTATACATATATTTGTTCTGATCAGATATGCTCCACATTTTCTCCCTTTCAATTCCTCCCCTCTCTCCCTCACAACTTTTCTCTCCTAACTTAATGTGCTCTTTTTTATATTTTATTGAGCTCTTTTGCATTTCACACAATAGTTCTTAATCACATGGCTGCTGAGAACCATCTTTAACTCCAGTTCCAGGAGAATCGGATGCCCTCTTCTGACCTCTGCAGCATTGCAAGACATGGATGCATAAACTTACATACAAACAGTACATTCATACACATAAAATAAATAAATAAATAAATAAAATAAAGTGTACTCTCAAATTCAGTGGTTCTATGTTGTATCATCCGCACCTTGGTCTCCTTTAATACGCTCAGCATTGACAACCACTTCCTCCCTACGTTTCATGTTACCTCTGATGTCCTCTGTTACTACATCTCCCTTCTTCTGTAAAGTTTCCATAACTAAAATATATTTTGCCTCCTGTTCTGCTTTCTAACACATTATCCACAAATGATTTCATAAGCTACATCTTTAAGTCTCACTGTCCTGAGATATCTAACAAGCTTGCCTCTTCAGACTTCGCTGAGCCAGTGCTGTTGCCTGGATCCCCCTGTTCTTCAGCCTTACCCACCCATGTTGACCACCATCACTGACTAAACACTGAATGGAAAGACTCACACTGTGTGTTGGCATGTGTTCTTTAGTTATTTCTTTCTTTCTTCCTTCCTTCCTTCTTCCTTTCCTTCCTTCCTTCCTTTTTTCCTTCCTTCCTTCCTTTCTTTATTTGAGCAGCTGGATTGCTATTTATTTTAAAGATTTAAAACAAAATTTTAGTTCACTTAGAAGATATCAGATATAATTATGCCATTTAAAAATGTGATTTGGTGTTTCTCCTTCTCCTTCATCTACTCACCTCCTGCTACCCTGAATCTCCCTGGACATGTGTCTTTTCTACTACTTTAGCTGAAAATTAAATCCAGTGTCCTCTTGCTTTCTAAGGGGTAAGAGAGCCTCATCATAACAACAAGAGAACCTCATCATAAGTAACATGACAGCATTAGTATAAGTAGATGTTGAACAGACCTCATCCTTTTATATTAAAGAGATCAAGTGCAGCACTCTCTATGAAAATCATTATAAAGAAACAATGATTTATGATATGTTGTACTTGTATGTCTCAATTTTCTTCCTTGATCAACACTTTCTGACATATAAGTGCTGAAACCTACATCTCTCTTGGCCCGTTCCCAAGGAAATATTATCCTACTTTAGGATCTGTTCTTTTCTCACCTGAGCTATTGCTACTGATCTTTTGCTGAACTTCCTTTCTTATTACATGGCATATTGAGGTATTCTATGAGTACACCCAGTGTTTTACTGTGCTATTTCCCTCTTACAGCTGGTAAAATACTATTTATTGTTCAAATATAGCACTGGAGAGGAGGTCTTGCATTGGGTTCCAGCAGAAAGGAAAATGTGTCCTTTGGCAGTCAAGCCTTTCCCCAGTACTCACACAGGTTAACAGAGGCAGGAAGTACTTCTCTATGAGCATAGACTCCTCTGTTGATCTGCTCTGCATGATCAACAGTGAGTGTTGAAAAAGGCAAGAGTGAGACAGCTCTATGAATAGCTGACATCCCAAGAAATCAAAAGCAGAATATCTGATGGTCATTTTCAAAACTGTGTTCATTTATTTGAGTTATTTCATCTCTGGATTGAATTGTGAATCTTAATGCCAGTGTAGTTTTTATTTTACACATAACTGGATATCTTGCCAATATGCAAAAATAATAAATACTAATTAAAGAGACTGAAGTGGCAATGCTTTTAATTTTTCAGTATTACTACATAAACCTGACACTGCAAGTGGAATTCTTCCATAAAAGTGTTACTGATGTGTTGACTAAGGTTACTGAGATATTTAAATGGTATTATGATGGTAAATTCAGCATTCACATGTGAAATGCAATTTAGAAGTGGTATAACATATAAGACTGAGTATATTTAAGCTAATTACTTAGACAAAAGCAAATATTTCATACTATCTTAAAATTACATATTTTAACTAGTAGTTTAACTTTGTACACTCTAATACTTCCTTCTCCTATCTACCTAGACTTGGCTGAAATGGTCAAGGGCTTTGTAAATGTCAATGTATAACTCAGAATTCAAAAATCTATTCCCCTTTCTACTGATTGTGTATTCCTCCAATGCTATGTTTTCATCAATTAATATCTTCCATTTATATAGGATTTTATAATTTACAAAGAATTATTTTATACTTTGCGTGTCATCTAATAATCAATTTGATCTAGATGAATCAGATGTTGTTAAGAATATTTTGGACTATGAACTGAGTATCTATAGTACTGTGAACTATACTGTGTCTACCTAAATGCATACTGAGGTCCTGATCTTTGATGTGATTGTATTGAGGAGAAAAAAAACTATCAGGGGCAATAAATGCTAAATGAGAACATAAGGGCATAGGGTCCTAGAAAAGGAGAGAGCACAGAAAAAGAGGAGGAGGAAGAGGAAGAGGAAGGAGGAAGAGGAACAGGAGGAGAAGAAGCAGAGGATGAAGAGAAGGGAAAAGTAGCTGTCTACAAAGTCAGGAGGAAGGCCCTCTCCAAAAGGCAGCCCTGTTGGTGCCCTGAGCTTGTCCTTCATTCTCCAGAAGTGTGTGAGAAAAGAAATCTCTATTCTTGAAACCACTCTGTATGTAATATTCTGTTATGGTAGGTAGAACACTAAGGAAATTTCCCCTGAATTTCTTATACTTTAGCACCAAAGGTGAAGTCCCAAACCTTTTTTCAAATGCCATTCTGAGTATTTTACCTCTGAAGGGATCAATGACAAGTTGGGAGAGATTTATTTTTGCTCAGAGATAGTTTTCAATTTTGTTTTATTTTAATGTATATCTTATTGAGTTTTTGGTCACTTCACCAAATTTAGATCCCCCTCCCCTTCCACACTTGCCGGTAGTCCCCCTGCACCAGATTTCTTACATTCTGTCATCTATGTTAAAGCCCATCCAGTCAAACACTTGCACCCACACACCCCCCAGTGAAAATTCACCCACTGGAGTCTAGGCAGCCCATCTAGAGTCACTCCCTCTCCCCTGAATTAATCAGTTACCAATAGTTCCTTGGCTAAGGTTGGGTCCTGCTGCCCATTTCCCCAGTTCTATGTCTGATTGAATCTGCATGGGTCTTGTGCATGCTGTCACCATGTTGCAAGTTCATATGGGCAAGTTTCCAGAGGTTAGAAAGCTTCCGTTTCCTTATGTTTGCAAACCAACCTGGCTCTTCCAATCATCCTGTCCCTTCTCCTACAATGGTCCCTGAGAGGTAGGTACGAGAGGTTTAATATAGGAGTCCTATTTGGGGACATGCACTCGGCAGTCTCTTGTTCTCAAAAACTGAGCCAGCTGTGATCTTCTGTGTGTATCACACTTTGTTGTATGATGAAGCTTCGTGGTTGAGCTGTTGAGCATTGAGGGACACATTAGTATTCTCTCTACCTCCTGTTCCATTGTGTTCCATGAGCTTTAGGTGTAGAGATTCCACTGTAGATGTGTCACTGAGGGCTGGGCATCTCACGGTCACTTAATCTCTGTGTGAGAGCAGTTGTTAAACTCATCAAAGAAGCTTCTTTTTCAACAGATGGAGACTTTTTCATTTTTATTGAAAATGTCATACATGTCTTTTGATCAGACTCTTTCTTCTCCAAACTCCTCCAGGATCCACCCACCTCCCTACCCACCCATCTTCATGTTCCTTTTGTCCGAATCAAGTCCAATTTGTGTGGCCCACATATTCTTGAGAATGGTAGCAGACCTGAGGCATGGTCCACCAAATAAGGCCACACCCTTAAGGAAAACTGACTCTTCCTTTCCTGGCAACTCTCATATGACAATAGCTACTGTGTTAGGGGTTAGATTTCATACCCACCTCCCCCAACCCCAACATGCTAAGATTTTTATTCTGGGTTAGTCTTGAGAAGGTTTTTGTGCATGGTGTCAATGCTGAACAGATATATTTATATATATATATATATCCGCCTAGAAACATTGTTTTGTTGAACCCACCTTCCATCTCTGGCTCTGACGACCTTTCTACCTCTTAGCATATCCTACCCCTCCCCACAAGGCTCACAATGATCCCTGAGCCTTGTGTGGAGAGGTATGATATGGAAATCCCATTTAGGATAGAACACTCTATAGTCTCTTATTTTCTGCACATTGACCAGTTGTGGGTCTCTCTGATAATTATCTTTTACTGCAAGTTTTTCTGCTGGGGGTTGAGAAAAAAAATCTATGGATATAACAATAGGTCATTTGGAGTCATTTTAATACTATGTCCATTTAGTAGAATATTAGTAGTAGGAGGCTCTCCCTAGCGTCCATGATCTATCTGGTTACAGATTCCTTGCTAGGATTAAGTATCTAGTTGGAATATTATCCCCTTAGTATAGGGTAACTCCATTTAATCTATTTTAATGTATGTTTATGTATGTATTTTAGAGAGCTTCTATAGTAGTAAGTATCCATGTGGTTTTTTCAAAGGCCTTTGGTGTTAATTATCCCTCCCTACATTCCCTTCTCCAGCCTACCCATCCACATCTCACTTCTCCCTGTACACTAGCCTCCTTTCTTCCTTTATATCACTGCATTTCATCTCTCTTCCCATGAAAGATCTCCTCACCCATGGCCCCTTACAATTTTCCCAACCTTTAGGGTTATTCCAATGACACACACATTTCTGGGGTCAAAGCTAACATACATATATGAGAGAAAATGTGATGTTGTCTTTCTGAGTCTGGGATAGCTCACTCAGGATGATTGTTTTTAGTTTCATCCAGTTACATGTAAATCTCATTTCACTTTTCTTAGGTGAATAATATTCCATTGTGTACATATACCACATATTCTTATCCACTCATCAGTAAATGGACATCTACACTATTTTGTTTACAGGATATTGTGACTAGAGCAGCAATGAACATGAATGAACAAGTATCTCTGTAGTGGGTTGTAGAGTCTTCTAGGTATATGCCCAAGAGTGATACATCTGGATCTTGTAGTAGATCAATTTCTAGCTTTGAGGAACCTCCACACTTATTTCTTAGTGGCTGTTTCAGTTTACAGTACCACCAACAGTGAATAAGTGTTCCCTTTTCTCCACATTTCATACCAACATTTGTTGACATTTTTTTATTTTATTTTAGCCATTCTGACTGGAATAAGACACCAGTCATGGTTTCCTTGGAGATTTACCTCTGATGCCTGACAGAAACTGTGGGTGCTTATTGTGCATGAAGTTGGTAAAGTCACCCCCCATTGTCCAGAATCATGTTGAGGGATCTATCCTTGAAGGGAAGTATTTGCTCAGCTCACCATGGGCCTTCCCATCTCTTTCACCCAACCAGGCACACACTGAAATGCCAGCTTTGCCAATGGCAGCTGCTGGGTGGTCCTGGGCAGAGAAGATGGTGCGGGTGAACCACTGCACTCAGCACCCAGAGCCACAAGAGTCAAGAGTCTCAGTGAGGACAATAATCATGTGTAGGCAGCCTGCAGAGGCTTGGAGACCAAATACACCTCCTGCCTGGGAATCATACCCGGCATCTCATTCTCAGCAATACCCAGGGCCTTTCATCACCAGGTAGCCAGGCCAGCATCTGAGACTTGTAGGGCCAGTTCTCTTTTGTCCTGCCCCACATGGCCCAGCCCCCTTCATCCAGGCCCATCACTCCAAGGGGAAGTGTGGCTAGCATGTCTGTTTTCTTTAAAAAAAATTATTGGTGCTTTGATAATTTCATTCAATATATTTTGACTGTGTTTAGACTACCCCCCATCTCTTCTCAGCTTCACCCCCACCTCTCATTCATGTCTTCTATTACTTTTAAAGAACTATCCTCTGCATCCGTTTGGAGGGTATTCAACTTTACCAGCATCACCTTAATGAAAACTGAGTCTCCTGCTCCCAGCAGCAATCAGCTGCCAACAGTTCCTCAGCTACTGGTGGGCTCTGTGACAAGCCCCCAGTCCATGCTGCAGCTTTGGCTGGTTTCTGTGGCTTTCTACTGGGGACCTGAGACCGTTAATATTGAGGGTTATTACTGACCACTGCTTATCATTTCCTGTTATGTTTTCTGTGGAGGCCTTGTTTTCTCAGACCTCTTTTGGTTAGCTGTTCTGGAATTGTTTATTCCTTGTGTCCTCTTGGGTGAGTTTAATCTTCTCTTCAGACTGAAGTATTCCTTATAGGATTCTCTATAGAGCTGGCTTAGTGGACATAAATTCCTTTAATCTGTTTTTGTCATGGAAAGTTTTCCTTTCTCCTTCGATTACAGCTGTCGTGTGCTTCAGCTCAGTTGATTTTCTCTGGAAACATTACAATGGGGTGATTTCTGGAGGAGACATATTGGCCTGGTTGTGGTTTGTGATGAGACAGAGACATCTGGAGTTACATCACTGGTAGTGTTTCTTGTTACAGATAGCTGAGCCTCACCTATGTTGATGTAGTGTTTGGGTCTTTGTTTCCTGTTACCCCAACTTGTCAAGTCGTGGACCAACTAAAGGTCATTAGTGCTCAGCCTTGGAGCCACTCTCCTGTTCCTGGTCAGACTCCAAGGATTCCTGGAACATTACAGAGGCAAGTATCTGTTAAGTTACATGGCTGGTGAACCAGGTCTGGAAGTCCAACCTGTGAACGTGGGAGGGACGGGATAAAGAGGGAAGGCTAGGAACTGGAGAGCATGTATCCCCACTAGGCCTGAGAGTGTGGGACCATGGAGAGGGAAGGATTGGATCTGGGTCACCCCAGGTAAACCTGGGAGTGTGAACTGACGGATAGGGAGAGGCTAGGGGTCTGAGAAGCTCACTGGGATCTCCGTGGCTGCATGCACTGTGCAGCCTCTAGCATAGAATGGTAGTTAGGGAGAAGGTCTGGGAAACACCAGATTCTCAGTTGCTTTAAGGCCCCACCCAGCTGTATCTAGCAGCTTGTGTGAAATGGAGGTGGAGAGGGAGAGAAGGGGGAAAGTCTGGGGGACTAACCTGGCTTTCCCTGTGGCTGAGCAGGCTGCAAAGCCCCTACTAGGCCTGGGACTGTGCGATGGTAGCAAAGAGCAGAAAAAAAGAAATTTTATATTCATTAAAATGAATAAATCAATACACAGGGGGAAAAAAACGAATAGTTAACTTGAAGAAATCCCATGGCCTTCAAAAGACATTCTTGCCCTTGGGGTTTTCTTTCGCCTTTCTTTCCTTGTGGTTAGGGAAGGGAGACCACTGAGGGAGCCATTTTGTGGGCCCTGGGACCTGGCACTGGACCCATTCAACTCCGAGGCTCCGCCCAAGGTACTCTTTCTACCTGGAACACCATGACGTGTAGTTATTTCCTCTGAGATAAAAACATTCCATCCTGGAGGGAGAAAAAGCTGAATGTGAAGGAAGCCCACGATGTTTCTGAAACACAGTACAAATGTGCTCTGCTTTGGATATGGCGTGCGGATGTGTCTGAGAGGTTCCTAGGTTGGACACTTTCCCCACAGCATGGCTATGATAAGGTGGTGGACTTTCCAGGCTAAGGAGCCTAATGGGCAATGGTTAGATCATGGAGACACAGCCCTTGAAACATCAGTGATAATCATGGGGAGTGGGACGGTCACACAAGAGTGGGTTGTTAAAAAGCTGGGGAGGGCTGCACCACATGCATGCAGCTCTTTCGCTTTCCACTGCTCTGCCATAGTATGATGTAGACAGGGAGGTTCTGACCAGAGAATAGAGAGAGAACCGCCCAGTCTCGGACATGTAGTCACTAAAGCTGTGAACCACATAGTTTTCTTGGGGGCTGGAGAGATACCTCAGGGGTTAAGCACTAGCTGCTCTTGCAGAGGACCTGGAATCAGTTCCCAGCACCTACATGGCAGCTAACAACCATCCTAACGCCAGTTCCAGGGGATCTAACACCCTCTTCTGACCTCCACAGGCATCGCAAAACAGAGGTGCACTTACACACACCCAGGCAATACATTCATACACATAAAAAATAAAAATAATAAAATATTTTTAGGAATAGGGTGGGGTATTTTTTTTTGGTCTTTTCAAAACAGGATCTCCCTGTAGCCTTGCCTGTCCTGGAACTTGCTATGTAAACCAGGTTGGCCTTGAACTTACAGAGATCTGCCTGCCTCTGCCTCCCCAGTGCTGGGACTAGAGGCTTTTGCCACCACGCCTGGGTAGGAATAGTTTTCTTTATGAAGTACCTTGCATCAGATAGTTTATTACAAGACAAAATACACCACAACAGAGAAATATAAAGTACACTTGCAGAGAATTATCGGAGTTACTATTGCTATATTCATTTAGGGTAGTTTGTCTTTTAATTTAAAACTTTATCAGATATTTAAACAGATCAATAATTAGAGTTGATAGCTCTGTTATAATTTGTGGTGTTTTCCTTTTGCATAATTTCAAACTTGTAGTATTATTTGAAGTAGATTTTAAAGGTTTTGCAGTGTCTAGGTGATCAGAAAGATTTGTTTCTCTTGATGTCCAAGTGAAGTGGTTGTGAACCCCATTCTTGGAATACCATTGAACAGACTGTGGAGTTCAGCATTTGAAGATCAGGACTCCTCACCCTCCTGTCTATATACTACCTGCCCCTGGCTCATGTTGAAATAGTGCACAAGCTGCTAGGAAGCTTGTAAAGAGGTAACTGGCCAATGACATGGTAGCAATGGAAATGGAAGTCCTCAAAACAGAGCACAGAGACTGAAAGAATTTTTAGACCTGATGAGCAAGGAAAATGAGGAATAAATAAATGATGTGAAATTGTGAATAGATGGAGTAATCCTGGCGTAACTCTTTAGTGAGATACCCCGCCTACTGCTGGTATCTTTTTCTGTGCTTGTTGCATGGTCACTTTGGATCTTCTTAGTGCTCTTCCCTTAGAACTGCTCCAGTCCTCTATACTTACTTCAGTTTAGGACTCAGGCACTCAGAAAACTAACTTCTAATTGAATCCAGATGCTACAAATTACTTCTTATATGGCCTGGGTCACCTCACTCACTGGTTTTTTGTTTTTCCCCAGTTTCATCCAGTTACCTGCAGGTTTCATTCTTTTTACAGCTAAATAAAATTGCAGTTGTGCATATGTACATCTTCACTATCCATTCATCAGTCTATGAGCAGCTAGGCTGATTCCATTTCCTGGCAATCATAAATAGAGTGATAATAAATACAAGCATGTATCTCAATATGTCCCGGGAATGATCATATGATAGTCCTATTTCTGGCTTTTTGAGGAACATCTGCACGGATTGCCACAGTGGCTGCACCAGTTTGCGCTCTCACCAGCAGTGAATGGGTTTCCCTTTCCCTCCATGCTCACCAGCATTAGTTGTCACTTGGTTGCTTCATGATAGCAATTCTGACTGAATTGAGATGGAATTTCATAGCAGGTTTAATTTGCTCATGTTTTTTATAATTAATTTATTTTTATTTTTTATCAAATCTAGACCCATGTCCCCCCCCCATTTCCCCAACCCACCAGAGCTCATGCATTCTGCCAAACATGCTTTTCATCTCTTTCTCAGTCTTTCTCAATATTCTCCATGAGGAAGTTGACTGTTTTGAGCAGAAGTTCACTGTTTCAGTCAGTTCTTC